>PQWD01006704.1:96005-169728 GCA_019425675.1 Leucinodes orbonalis | reverse complement strand
TGTATCATTAAAGTCGCAGACGACGTGCATACATGAAGTCAGTTGCTGTTATTTACGGTTACCTTATCTATGATTACCTTTTGACATTACTGACTTTGTCAAGTTAAATGCACATTTATGTATTTATTATGATTATGTTTAAGTGTACAAAGATGTGTTTCTAACGATAACATATTTTAGGGCAAAAGCCATTTATAACAGGTTAAACACTAAATATTTATTTTATTTTGTAAATTGAAGGATTTAAACAAGAAAAAAATCAATATAATAATGTTCATTGATTATTAATATTGAATATATTTAGTGGGGTCTGACTAATTTAGGTTATAAAATTAATACGGTCTTCACTAAATTACTTTAAAAATACCAACTGTACATAAATATTATCAACATGGACCTAAATATGAGGCGCCTGTAATTTTATGTATGTTGTATACATTAATAAATTACGAAGGCATACTTTTAGAACAAACATTGTTACTGAATAATATTGTTTATTTTAATGTCGCTTTTGTTGGCAATCACGTACGGCTGAAACAAATGGCTCCGAAAAATGATTGTATGCTATGAAATAAAGGCAGTGATGCGTAGCCAAGCGTAGCTCGTGCAGGAGCCGAGTGCTAATATCGAATGCTGTTTATTGATTTGACGATGCGTAACGTGGCTTTTGTCATCCGTTAAGCCGTAAATCTATTGAAGATACTATGAAGCTAGGAGTTTTTATGAAAAGTTAATTCTGGTTTCTATACTTGTACTAACAAAATCTTGTACATATCTTATATCTGTGTGTGGGTTTATTTAATCCCTGTATTCTGTATGCTTGGAAAATACTTCGTGGAATCCATTATTGGGATTAGCTTCTTACATTTATATGAAATGTGCATGAATGAGGTATATCCACAGATATTTGCATAGACGAGATATATTTCCATGTCAAGTTGTGCTTGTCGAAAATTAACATTTAAACAGTTTTCAATTTCATTTTTTTAAAGTAAATGTATCGTTTATATGCGCATGCCGATATTGTTCAAATAAAAACGCGAAATGGTTTAGTAAAAAAATACGTGTTAAGATAATAAATACAGGATGTTTAGTAAAACACTAAATATTTTTATGACCGAAGGTTGGAATAAGAACACGCTAAAAGGAAAAGCAATGAAAGTTGTTTTATTGCTCGTGGAGCGAAACACCTGCCACATAATGAGTTTTTAGTTATTTCACCGACTCATTGGCCAAATCGGAAAAACATTACTTTAACATAAAAGTTTTACAAATAAAACCACCAGAATTGGGTGCATACTTTAATACCTTTACTACAAGTGTTATTTGTGTACTGTAAAATATGTCATGCCGTTTGTACTACTGTTAGTTAAGTTAAAAACTATTTAATTAGTTTTCACTTTATAATCTACCATATTAGTGGTATTTACAATCATTGAGATTAGCAAAATCCAAAGTGCATCACAATCAGTTTACACACAAATAAAGGAGATATTGATTTACAATATAATCGCGGTTTTACAATGCTGTGGTTTCTAGTTTTGCAAAAAGGCTTTTGAAACAAATGTTATGCATGATAGCACATGGGCCGGACAAAAATAGAGATAGAACAATATATTTTTATTTACTTTAAAAATTAGATTCGAGTGTCAGCAAGCGATGTTTCGGCTTGAGTGGGCCACCTCGCCCACAGTGATGATAGAAAACTGGTGTGAAAAAACCACGCTCTTTGCGTTGTTTATCCGAGCGACTAACAACCAAAACCCTCCTACTCTCTTATTTATCTTTTTCTATCTCCGTCTCCAAACGCGCTTGTATCTGGGCGGCAGAAGTAAATTGGTCTTTTGAAGTTGCGAGATGCCGTCTTATTTAAAATTAGTCGAATGGTTCACCTTTGCTTGTCTATCAAACAATATAAAACTTACATAGTTAATATAAACTACTCTAAATAAATAAAACGTTATGGAGGATTTAAAGTTAATAATTTTCAATCTTCATTTCATTTTATACTATTGGCAAAAAATGGATATCCCCATCTCCTTTTTCATGTTACGTAGTAAACAGGGCGGTCAGAACGTTCACCTGATGGTAAGTGATACGCCTGACCATGACAGAGCTGCATTGATGAAGACCAACAACTGATAAACAGTTATTATTCTCCTACCTTCCTGTTTTAAAATTAAAACATAAAATAAACTGACTTCTAAATAAAATTTAGAGATAGTATTACTAGAAACATACATTATTAGAGGTTAAAATACTTTGTGCCAACGTGATGAAAGCGTTACCGCATTCAGTCGTTTACAAATCAGAGGGATACACAGGATTTGCAGGACTTTGTCCATGTTTTGCCATTAAATTAACTATGTAGTTCCAGTATCAACTCAAATAACATTAAGAATGTCAGATTAAAATTTATACTTTTATCAATAATATTTAATTTGAGAGTATAAAATAGTAATGTTTATTTAGTACCTTCTCATAGTACAAGCTTAAACTAAGGTTAATTGCGACTTTCGTTATGACTGTGATATAATGTGATATACTAATTTGGGTATTTATTTCTCGGATAATGCAGAAGTACTTATTATGTCGTGATTACTTAAAAGAGAAATATTATTTCTGTCAAAATTTTATCTTAGTGTATTTGCTTAATCGTGAGTGACGGTTTAATCCACAGTGAAAAGTTATTTTACTGCCTGGTTTACCCTTTCTGATTATAGTGGAAGAAATATCAGAAATTGAATAAATCATAAACCAAATATAAAGTAGGAAATTAGATTATTAACAAATTTGAGTTGATCAAGTAAACTGGGTAAATAATCTTTATAATTATTATATAACTTAAATTTTGGAAAGCCTTGCCCAAATCTAATTACAACGTCTTCTGAGTAGGGCAGTGACGATGGAAAATAAAAACTATAAAGGTTGGCTTCCTTCAACCGAGCATTCGACATAGGCAGGCGTGCAAATTGGTCGCTCTGTTCACTTTATGGCAGAAAAATATAAGGCCTTGCACAAAGTCCTTGTAAGGCAGGTATGTGTAAATTAAACAAAGCCTTTCATGTAGCAATTCTCTCTCGATTTCAAAATAACTATGTGATCCAGAATTCGCAGGGTCGCGTCTATATTCAACGACAAGTGGCGGCTCTTCAGTTTTGAAGGCAGACAGTTAACAGGTGTTTTGCTTAGTCATATGGAATATAGCTCACTTTGTATATAAACAGCGTATACTTTATTACTAAGTGGTAGAATTTCAAATAGAATGTCGTTACTGCCAATATTTATGTTCTTAATTTAAAATAATTATAGGTCCTTTTCTCACCATACTTCGATGAAATTTTTTGATTCAAATCCAAGTATGTATAGTAGAAAGAAAAGTGGTTTTGTAAATAAGATTATCCTGTTGCTTAGAATAATGTAGCTGATAAATATTAGATTTTTATTAACAAATGATACAATTTAATTATATTATGTCAAATAGAAAATACGGGTGAGTAATTAGGGGAAGTAATGGTCCAGAACTCTCTCGGGTGCAGTGGGTCACGGATCCGATTTTAATAAACAAACTTTTGAGAATTGACCTTCATGTCGATATTCTGGTCGGGAAGACTTCTTAATCCGAATTGTTTTAGGTGCTTACTCAGTGAGACTTGTTTCATCTCATAGTTATGTGTTATATTTTCAAAGCACATAATGTTAAAGCCTTTATTTTTCTACGCAGTCATAATACAAAGCATATATTATGAGTATGTACTTGACATATATTTTGGAATGACGAAATCCATTTATTCAATTCAAGCTCATAATAAGCACCTATGAACTTTAAAACACATACGCAAACAATATACCTATAGTAATTGTAATAAAAGTATTTAAAATACAAAAGTACAGTAACAAATTGAATTTAGTTGATTGAAAATAAACGCTTCAGTAGTTTTGGCCTTGAGAAATAACCATCAAAGAAACTCAACAGTAAACGCTTTTAAACAAGGATTTGATGTTAAAGTGGAATAACTTATACATATGAAAGTAGCAAAGCAGTTGAGTATTGTTGATTTTATAAGATAAATACTCATCAATGGGGTATGCTAGCTTTTGATATGGCAGCCTTTAGCATAAACCAAGCTATCTTAACTGACACATGGTATGCCAGCTAAAAATTGGGACAAGCCTTAGGTGATCCGTCAACATTCAGTACTGTTTAGTAGTAGAAGTAGGGAGCATTACATAATAAATTATTTATGAAAATAAATAAGTAATTCTTCTAATTCATGCAAAGTTCATTTATGTTCATAACTGTTTTCCCAATAAAGTTAGCGTGATATACAATTTGGAGTAACATACATGAAATAAATTAAATGATTTGTTTAAATTTGTAAATAACTATTGATGGCTAAACCAAAAAATGGCGTGAAATAAGATCAGGATTCTCACTTAATATTTAAAGAGAATTTACTTTATTTGACAAATTTCAATTGAGGTGAAATTAAAATTCAAATGAAAGGCGGGCCGCATTGCGAGATGAAGAATTTCTACGTATTGTGAAGCCCAATGAGTTCCATTGTGCCGGAATTCGATAATCAGCGAAATTTTGGAAGACGTCTATTTTGCAGAAAGCAAACCGTACGATTGTCGAAAAAAGGAAAATCTGTTGTTTTAGTAAATATACTTAAACCAGGCCGACGGATTTTGAACTTATGTTGAACTTTCGTCGATACCTACTATGTTGTCAATAAAATATTACCAATGAAAATTCTCTAGCTATTTGTATCGTCTTGAGTTAAAAAACTCCTATCATACTGGAATAAAAACTAAGCTGAAACCGTGGTCAAGTAAAGTGACGTGTTTTTGTAAAAAGAAAATATTTTTTATTATTCGTTAATATAGATAATGGTTTTTCTAGTGGTAGATTGCATTTGAAATTGATAGAGGTATTCTTTATTGACCTATCCTTATTTTTTTAAGACTATTACAAAATCTTGAGGTGCACATTGATGATTGGCAGAAAATATTCTGGAGACCCTTAATATAGGATTTAAATAGCATAGAAGCTAACATTTGCGAGACTATTTTCAAATTTGCGTCTTCATATCCCTAATAAATTATTCGTAGTGTCGACCAGACAATATATATGTCTATTTCCGATATGAATTAATTATCTTAGTTGGAATATATTAACTATGGTTTATGGTTAGTATTAACTGTGCTTTATGGTTAGTATTAACTATTAATACGCCACCATTTCATGTTACTCTACCGATTATGTAACGAACACATGAACGTCTATATCGTAACATAATTACAGGTTTCATTCACGGCTAGAGCAATGACTTCCTTGGCGTGGTATCGAGTTGCCGACTTGATTCTTTGCTCTTTAGTGTTTTATTCTATTTAATTACAAAACACTTATAACAGTGTATTGGATTGCTTAAATTTTTGTAGTAAATTATGCATTTTAAATAAATATTTGTGGAGTTACTTTGAAATATTCTTGTAACTTGTATAACAGAAGTTGCCGTGTACTGTTCTTTTTCTCTTTGGTGTCTTCCTTGCTGTTGTTCTTTTTACCGGTGCGGCTGCTAAGTGCACACCGCATCATTAATTTTCTACGTGCTGCAGACGTAATTCTATTCAGTGGTGTTCAATGTCATTCGTTATTTAAATAACGATTTGGATTATTAAAAAAAATAAACTATTAGTAAAACTGTCCGATGTTACTTTACCTTAAACATCTAGCATGGTCTTTTATGTTAATAAATTAACACACTTTTTTTATATATTTCCTTTCTTTAATTTTTAAACCCCGACGCACGAAAGGGAAACATAAAATACTGTAGCGCAAATTTGGATTATGGATTATTAAAAGGGCTTGACTAGTACAATGCTATTTTTTCTTTTAAGAGGGTTAAATATCTTTTTATTAAACCTATTCAACGCATAGGTACCGCATTTTTGGCGGTGGGGTTTTTCAATGATCAATTAATTTTTTTCCTATTTATTGTTGGGCAATTTAAATAAATATCCACTGCCATACACACAGCGCCATGTAGCTCCAAACTAAGTGTTAAACTGGAATATGGGTTCTAAACAGACTTATATACTTTTTAATTGTAAAGGCAAAGTAAATTATACGAAGAAAAATCCAAACCAATACAAACAGAGATGTTCATCCACACAAATGTGTGTACTACCCGGGGATCTAACCCGGAACCCTTGGCGTAGTAGCCAACATCGGAACCCTTACACCAAACAGGTCGTCAAATTAGAAAGAAAGTATTTTTAAAAATTACATTTAAGTTTTCAATAATGAGGCATGTGTATTTTATTAGTTGGCATGCGTGTTCAATCATATCATTCGTGATTGTTTTAATTAGTATATGCTAACTGTGTTTATTGTCGTATTGAGCATTCCGGAATGTATGTATCATTGCCTTCCTCAAGCTTGCGTAACACTAAATACAGTTCGATTAACAATAACAAGATTAATTGAAGTAAATACACTAGTGATATACATGTTGTCTTCCACACCGAGAGACTATAGTAAATATCTTACTTCTTCTATAGGGTTTTTTTTTACTTCCTAATTTTGATTTTCTAATTGTCAAATATTATTGAAGTCCTAGTTGTGCTTTTCACATTCAATAATTTTAACTTAAGATAAACGAATTGTCGACATTGTGATTGCTATACTGCAAATGAGTTCCTTGGGGGTCAATTGTTGGGCGACAAATAATAGAAATTCTATTGTGTCTGGTTTCATGGCAGTCAAAATGTTAAGGCCAATATACAAATGTCTAAACCATTATTATTGTAGCGTTTGAAGTATTTTTTGTGGATTAATCTCTTGTTTTATATTTGTGTGTAAAAAACCATAAACCTAAAAACATAATGTAAGACAACCAATCCTATTACTTACAAATTTGTTTAATGGCCCACGATGAGTATAGTGTCCCGATTTACTTGTAGACTATAAAATTGGATACTTCTTGATGTATAAACTTTAGTATAGGACGATTATGGTTATAAACTGTTGACAGCATCCCAGTATTGCAGTGCTAGTCGAGCAGCATAGCTTCGGGTTCCAAATCCTCAGGGTCCCGCCATTGTACGACGGAACACTTTCCGTGGCTCCTCTTGCCGCAGGAACTGTTATCGCTCTGATTGAGCGCGCAATAAATTTGGATTGCCTTTCTGTGTGTTGAAATACTCAAACAATTGTTCCCTTCTCCCCTCAATCTTATTGCGCATTAGATGTTTTTCTATAGTACAATTTATTGGCAAACGTTTCGCAACAATATTTGGAGAGTTGTTAAATATTTATAACTGGCAATTGTTCGGGGTTATTTGCTTAAGTTTCTTATACTTTTCTATGCGTAATTACATTGTGTTGTTCATGTTAATATCAGTTAGATAATAATATTACTCGTATGAGAGCGAATTCATCTGAAGGTAAATAATTAAGGTCTCCGCTTATTAGCTCCAGACATCCCGGTCCTCTGCTTTTCTCATCCAGATACCTGCCTATCATATACCAGATGATGGGAAGTAGCGCCAGTGCGTGTACTACTATATATGGTAATATTGTTTGGTTACTAACCTACCTGCTCAGCGTTCTGACTATAGCCATTTAAGAAATAAAGATTTTATTGCTTAATATATACAATCAATTACATGCGAATGATGATACAACTTGAATGATGAATTTATCCCACTAAATTATTATGTAGTAGCCAAATTTTTTTTGCTATACTATCTATTCTTCAAGTTGCATCTTGATACGAATAAGATTCAATTTCATCGACCTGAAAATACGTTGTGAAGCGGTGTATCGATTGTACCCTTAATTTAAGGGTACAATACCCTTAAATTAACTGAAATTGTACTTTGTAACTTGCTATAATATTTTAGGTGCTCTCAAGATACTAGCTTGTGCCCATCCAGTCTATGGACGTGTGACAAGGGCACTTGTCTTCTCATAAGAATCCTAAGTCATTTAAGCAATGGATTTATTTTCAGCGTTATGGTATTGTTCCTAACCTAGGCTCGTACTTTTCCTCTAATGATCTCAGCCGTTTAAAGATGCCAATGCAGAGTCCATTACATGGACGTTTGTTTAACGTTACACTTGTCGATTTGCCTGCTTTAAAGAATCTTTCTGCTGTAATATAAAGCCTTGACCTTGTAACATTTGGATGATGAACAGCATTTTCCTTTTCTGTGTTACATGTTTATTATCTCTGAACTGCAATAAAAGAGTGAATTGTTATCCAGAAAGATTTATTAACTTGGAACTTTTTATATCCTTGTGAGGAGTTGGCTTCTAACTTATGATTTACCATGAAGTCCATTGTGTTAAATAGAATTAAATAATCTGTACACAATATATTTTAAAAATTAATTTTATTACTTTGTAAAAAGTTTGTGAATGTGAATTCTATGGGGTTTTATTTTGTCTGTGTTTGCTTTTTTATTTAATTACAATTATTTTTGATATTTTGTGGCATTCAAAACAAAATTAAAAATTGTAACAATTTATATAATATGAAAATTTCTGTGGGTTAATTGAGAAGAAAAAACGTAAATTAATTGCAATAGGAAGGCATACATACACAGTTACTAGAAAAAGTTATTTCCATCAAAGCTTATGTATTAACCTTAATTCGACGGGTATTTTTTTAATTAATTTGCATAATAGGTACTGATAAGATTTTAGCTTAATGGGACTTAGAAAAATACTAAAAAAATCCATTGCTTTCAGTGTCTGAAAAACTATGTCCATATCTGGACATTATCAAGTTCGTAAGAAATTGGTGCACTATAAATGTGCAGTATACTTCCATTGTCAAAAGATGAATAAAAGAAACAACTGGCTCAGTAGGATAATATCAATTTATTTAAGTAAATGAGGTTCATAGTTACATTGGTTTAATGCTTACAATCTAATAGCAACTTTGGAACTATAAGTACAATAATCTCACTGCAATTTAAGTGTAATAATCTCACTTTGTTTAAACATAATAATCAGTTAGAAATAACATAAGTATAGTCTTCTAACAATCAACATTTAGTTTATATAAATAATCAGCCTTATAGTATTAAAGAATATCAAATTCTTTTTATTTCAAATCTGTTTTATTTGTTTGAGTTGTAATTACTCGATCTACTTATTGTGGAAATTATAAAAGCATTTCTTTTGGCTACTAAACACAACTCTGTTGCATTTGGAAAACGCATGTTTGTTTTATTGTTCTTGCAGAGCTTGCATGTCCATATTGTTGTTTTCAGGCAGTGGGTTGTACCCATCATAACGCACTGAAACTGGGGGCCTGGTTTATTTGGGTTTGATTAGTGATTTTTTTGGTATAGGACTTGGCGGGTCCGTTTCAAGAGCTCGTCCTTTTTGTCTCAATTCGATTGCCAATCTCTGTCTAAACTTTTTCAGGTCTGTTTTTTAGACTTTTTGTATCACATTTTCTTCTGTAGCAGCCAAGCGTTATTGACCGATATATCTAACATTTGGCCAATACATTCTGACCAACGGGGTCTTAAATGATGTTCTGTAGAGCGTATCAACATATCCATAGATCATCGTATCATCCATATGTTGATTGTAGTGCTAACTAACTGAGGACACGTGAACCAATTTTTCTTTTCTGCTCTTTCTCATCCTGACTTCTTGAACAGGGTAACATCTGCATTAAGAAGCCCAATGTTGACTTTGTTGTGTACCATTTATTATGGAGATCTTTTTGTCATTATCTACGATTTGGGTAAAAGATCCTCTACCTCTTTTCTTTAGCTCTTTGTCACTTAGCAGTCCCTTGCAGCAACCTTTCAATCTGTTTTGCCGTATGGTTCCGAGACTAAAAATACCGCAGTGTTCTCGTAAATACCAAATCAAGTCGAGAGTCGTGAAATAGTTGTCAAAATAAACAGCACATCCCGGAGTTTGTATAGTCTTGCAAAGCGCTAGTACCATTTTAGCACCAAGTGTCATCTGCTCTTCCTCCTCACTAAAATCAATGTATCGGAAGGTATCATCACCGCCGTACAATAAAAAATCGTAGACGATTCCAGATGCACCAGCGCGTACTACGTTTTTGAACCCCCATTTGTTTGGTTTCATAGGATTATACTGTCTTCGGTTTCCTGCTTTAGAACCCTTGTACGGTATTGTCATCTCATCAATGCTGTATTTTGTCTCTTCTTCTGTCGCGAGGCAATTTCTCCTTATTTTTTCAATGAATGGCCGTATTTTATAATACCTATCCTCATCCGAATTGGCGTTGTCCACGAAGTGAAGGTTACGTCGAATGAGCTCGAATCTTTTCAGCGCCATAACGTCAGCCACTTGAGCATATCTAAATTCAGTAGACCAGTAGTCTAGATACGAAGGCATGTTAACTATACCCATGATAAGAAGAATATAGAGGAAGTCTTTCAACTCATCGATGGTCATTTGTATACATTTTCCCGTTTTTTGGGTTGAGTATAAGTTAGTATTGTCGACGATATCAATGAGTATATCTGGGGAAAAGAAACGGTAAAAGAAATCTAATGGTGAATCAGTATCTGGTAAATCAAACACAAAGTCGTTTGATGGAATGTCAGCCTTATGTCTGAATTGAGCTTTTTTCCATTTATAGCTTACAACCAATGTTTTCTTGCTCTTTTTAGCTTGAACATTTGGCAAAGGTCGTAAAGGTATATTTCTTTTACGCCTGGTGTTTCTTGATGTTGATGGGCTAGGAATAGACGGATCTTCTGATGATGGAATGGACAGTAGTGAAGCCAAACTTGGTAAGGCATTATAATTCACCTCACCAGTTGGTAGCAGTACGTTGCTAATGACTGGACTCAATGGAGGTAGCTCTTGATTCAAGCTGTATTTGATTTGGTTCTCTGTGTTGGGAATGCAAGAACTGCCCTCTGTTTGAAGATCGTCAAAGTATGTTTCGTCACTGTCGATACTGTTTTTGTTTCATTTTCAGAGCTGTCAAATATGTTCATGCGCTCTAATGATGAATCTATAGAAGGACAGGGTGAAGAAGATAACTCGTCTGTTCTATTATCGGCAATTTTCTCTTCACGTTCAGGTCAGAACTGTGTCTATACTCCGAAGCAGCATCTTCAGGAGGCACTAATGCTACTAAGCGCTGTCCTCTAGATTTGAATCTCTGAAAAATAAGAAATAGTAGGGTGCATTACAATAAGCATGCTAATCCCTAGAATAAAATACATAAATGAAAAACAATAAAAGTCGTTATTCTAATACTTTGACAGGGAGAAGGATGCGGGACATAGAATTGAGTAGTTATTCCACTATTAATTTGACGACGGGAAATATACTGGACATACAATTTAGTAGTAATTTCACTAGTAATTCGACGACGGGAAGTATACTGGACATTCGAGTTGTAAGTGTTATAAAATCTAAACTAAACTGACTAAGTCTTTCAAAACATAATAGACAGCTTTCCACGTATCCTATCAGCAGTTCCTAATTACGTTTTAAGAAAATTAACTGTGTAACTACGAATAAAATGCAACTTACCGTGAGCCCGCGCAGCGCATCCTTCCTCCCCGCCATTTCGCCGGCGACTGTTCGCGTCCCGTTGTTTTATGTGCGTTGAAATTTTTTGCCAACGTAGTTAAATTGTACCGTCGGCAAATACTAACATCAAATTCAGGATTAAAGGTGTCATTATTCATATATATTTTTTCCATTCAATGGGAAGTATATTGCACAGCGTCGATTAAGGGTTAAATAACGATTTAATTAAAATATAGGCGACTTTGTTACAAGCTATTTGAATCTTGCTCTATAATAATAATAAATAACAAGTATCCACTGACATTCAAACAGCGCCAACTAGCCCCAAGTTAAGCGTGAAGCCTGTATTATGAGTACTAAACAACGGATAAACATACTTATATATATATATATTCTTGGATATACATACATAATATACATAGACAACACCCAGACCATTACAAACAGACATGTTCATGCACACAAATGATTGTACTGCCCGGGGATTGAACCTGGGACCACAGTAGACCTGTCAACCACAACATCAAATGGGTCGTCAACATTATTATAATTTATTTTCTTAAAACTAAGGTGGGAATTGCAAAAGTACGTTACTAAAAAAGGTAATGTAAGCGTCCAGACACAGTTACTAAAACAGTTATTTCCATCAAGATGTATGTATGAAATCAATAATCCTTGTCAGTCTTCAACTAGATTCGAGATCGGGGAGTTTGATTAAGGGCCCTTGAACTGAGTCAAGTGGTTGAATTGGTATTTGTATTCGAGAAAGACGTTATCTATTGCATTTTGTCTTTATTATTACTTGATATAAGAACTTAAAATATTATGCATTATATTTTAGAAATTCGATACTTAAACAGGTATGAATTTATATATATATATATATATATATTTCTTTACTAATTTTGTCATTTTTGGAAAAAAAATATGCGGGTTAGATTTAAAATTTCAACTTGCATTGAAATTACTTAATGTATGGTCACATACATTTGGTAATTTCTGGAATTCAAATAATGTATTATGTTTCGGTATTCGCAGTTCAATTTTTTCAGGTCCGCTTTTCAGTACTCTGTCTTATAATCGAAGAGCATAGCATTTTTTAAATAAATTTACACGTGAAATAAAAACGTGGTTAAATTTTCAAGAAATAATTGTACAATTATACGAGTGCAACAAATAAAATAAATTTACTATAGGTACTTCGAATCGGTGCTACGGACCTACGCCAATATTTCGTAGCACGTAGCATTGTTATATGACCATTAAGTACCGCTACGCTTAGTTTAAGCCGTTTCGTTTTTTCAAACCTAACAAGCTCGGGTCACAAAAATAAGCTTCTTAAATCGTACTTATTGAACATCATAACATTTCAGGACCGAAAAAGGCCAACTTCTGAATATTCGACCACTTAGTAAAGTTTCTGACGAGACTGTGTACGTACACTTTGTCAAAGTTTGGATTTGCTCAACTATAAGATGACTGTGAAAATGTGGAATGAAATTACGGCACACGTGTGGTAATGTGTGTGAGAACGTGTATTTTATGACATATGGTTTTTATTTAACTATATCCTATTGTGACTACTTGTTGTCAAACTGGGGAGTCAAAGTATTAAAAATTCTTATGATGGAAACGGCCAAACTTATTCAATAAATTAATATCGTATCTGCTTTTGGTGCATTACCCGTACTTTAAGGCATGATGCTCAGAATCGTATCATTTTTATCTCGGCTGTTTACCAATGACTAATTGTCTATTTTGAAATAATCTAAAATAATGTATTCCGAGTGTGTGTGTGGGTGGCCCCAAATGTGTTTTAGAAATATATTAATGTTTGTATTTATTCGGTTATTATAATAAGTGTGAGTCAAATGAATATATTTGATTGTGTGTGCGTGTGTCTAGTGATATGTCTTGGTTGTGAGTAAAGCGTGGGAGTGTAAATCCGTGTGCGCGCTCGCGTGTGCATGGTTGTGTGCGTGCCGTCGGCGTGTGTGTGTGTGTGCGAGCGTGTCGACGAGTGGGTGTAGGCCCGGCGGGCGGGCCAGTGGTGTGGGCGGGGTGTATCGATCTCGGCGAGGCGCGTGCGCGAGCGGCGGGCGCGGGCTCGGGCTGCCCACCCGCGCAGTCCGCAGCCGGCCGTCTCACGACCGACTGCCGACCACCGCCGCGCTCCCAGCGCCGTGCGTTTGACATTCAACGTGCGACAACATTCAAACAACCTCAAACCGCCTTCCCCGCAGGAATTGCTCTATAGTGCTGTAATACTTCAAAACTTTTACTAACTCCACAAGGACCGTTCCAAACTTGTATTTAAATATTTTAAGACATTTTCACTTAGAGTGACAACTTTTCATCATGTGTTAAATGATGCGATAACACGCAAGGTAAACTAATGTGAGCTCGTCCAATTCTTAAAAAATTTAACTCGTATGTGTAGTGGTTTCATAAAAAAAGTTAATGTGTATTTTTTTAAAAGTGATCGTGTTTGTGACTGAAAAAGAGCGGTCGGAGTCTCACGAGTTTACGGGTCGTTAAGTCGAAGGAGAAGAGGAGGGAAAAGAGGTCTTCATCAGATCATCGGAGAGATAAAATTTATGACAAACGGTAAGGAGCGTATAGTGATAAGGGTTACGTGTTATCTCGAGGTATGCGGCGTTCGTCGCGGCTTGTCGAACGTATTGCGCGTCTTAATTACTGTAAAGCCTCTTGGGGCGCCGCATGCCTAAACAGTCGTTATCAGCTCCGGCACTATTAGCCTTCGCCGAGCTTCCACTGATAACTGACCCTCTAGGGGTATCATTGTAATTACTTGCCCAGATAAAACGGTGGTTACCCGCAGAAGGCGTTATTATCTTCACAATAATTAGACGTAAGTTTATTTAGTTTCATAGAATTAGGTACATTGTTTTTTTATCAACAAATGTAGACTGTAAGTAGATAATTAGTTATTATAATTTCTTTCTTTATTTTGATATAAATTAAGTTTAAGTAATTAATATACATTAGGTTTAAGTATTGTACGTGTGGCAAATGAAATTTTGCTATTTTGAATTGACAGAAAATGATTTCAAATGCCAACTTTTGGAATTTTTGTATTGTGTTACATTCAAATTTTCCGTGTTTTCAAATCCTGTTAGGTACAGGTCCCAGTAAAAAAGGCACTCACATTTTTAATGAAATTTATGATTCAATTAGTTACACACGTGCTGTTGTTTTGACTTTAGTTGCATTTGAGAAACTGGCAAGTCATGATTAAAAATACATATACGTTTTAAAAACGACGTATTTATAACTCACAAGGTTTATAACCACTATAATTGGCTTTAAATGTACTCGTTTTATAATCGTCATCAATTTTTTTATGATTATGGTATTTAATAATCATTATTTATCGTAGGTCACTTTGAATATAAATGTTGTCTAGGTCAAAGCCTCAAGCCGTGCCTCTGTGGCGTACGTGACCGTAAGATAAGGTTATGCGTTCCTGCGTTGTGGTTTTGGCCTCCTAGGCTTATCTGCTTACGGCCCATACTATACGGTATGAACTTTATACTTCACTTAGAATGGAACACTTTGAAACTACGGCGTCCTTTGCAGATTACTCACAAAATTATAATCATGTTTGTAAAAGGCTTGCATTTTGATCTTAGAATTATAGGTTTCATGGAATGGTCTGAATAAAATAAAATGATATGAATTCAATTAGCATAATTCGAAAGTAACCTTTTTGTTTGAAGTTGCAACGATGTTACTCGTATCTAAGCAGGTATAGACATGGGTACTTAAAAATAATCGACACGGCATCAGTGCCCCCTCAAATCGAGCGCGAAGCAAACACTGCCGTACCATCCTTTACTGGAACAATTTCGCCACATTTTCAGGCCCCAATTTGAACCTTCGCATAAGACTAGAACACTAAATTTTGTCATACAGAAAGCTGTAATCACATACCTAAAATCAAAAATTTCAAGTCATTTAAGCGAAAGCAAAGTTTCGTATTTATTATGATCATCAAAATAGAACTAGTACTACCCATTAACTCAGAGAGCTGAAATGTTGTACAAAGTTAGGGTTAAATGGCCACAAATACAAAACCAGGTGCTTACCCTACTCAGGTGGTACCCTTCAACGGCCAAGTCACACAACATTAACTTTCATCATCAGCTCATTAAATGTCCCCACCGAGGAGCACGAGCCTACCCGTATAGAGTGCTTAGGCCTTAGTCGTCCACGCGGGCCCAGTGCGGATTGGACGATTTCACACACAAGCTTTGAATCTCTTCGCAGGCGTGCATGAAGGTTTCCTCCCGAACCTTCATGCACGCTGCTGTTTTCCTTCACCGTAAGAGCGTCGGATAACGTACATATAATTTCGAAAATTCGAAAACACATTGGTACGTGGTGGTACTCAGCCCTCCCGGTAGGAGGGCGACAGTCACACTATTGAGCCGCCGACGCTCTAACATTAACTTTAATAATGAAGAAATCGCAGTAAGGAACTTTAGATTTGGCATGACTTTGTCTAGATTTAATTACTTTTTTAGAGATAAAAAGCAGCTCCATTGAGACTTGGCTAGTTTTTTTACAAAATGTTTTTGGTGAAATTATTTGGGCAGATAATTTTACTACAAATTATTTATTTTAAAATTGACCGTTGCCTATTGCACAGTACCTTTCTTTCTCAGCGATCGGAAAATGACAAAATAATTAAAGCTGTAGTTAGTTATGCTGCAATTAGCCCCGGTTCCTCGGGACCCGACACTCGAACACGCCGGCTGCTAAATATTACGGGTATATTTTAAAGGAGTCAGTTCAAATTAACACCAAGACTGAAGTTTTATCTGACTAAGTATTTGAATCTATCAGAAGTTATGAAATTCCGAGTAAATCACGCCTTTGCTTTAAAAACAGTAATGGGGTGAAAATGCAAAACATCTCTATGTTTATGCAGCACCTCATGTAGTCATTAATACTCAATTAATTTACGAGAAAAATATACAATACGATTGTTGATATGAATTCATTTCAAGACAATTTGACATGCTTTTATTCCATTTAGTACCCTTACATTTTTGAAAAAATTTTAATTTGCTATATCTTAGTAAAAGGCTTATCAAATTGAAAAATAGGCAATTCATCGATTTCACTTAGCCATGCTGCCAGGCGAACCAGCTTTTAAATTATAGGACTTAATGGAAGCCACAGCACATCTCTGTGGTAACCACTATAAGATCAAGCGAGCAATCCGTTTTCGTCGCTGTGGTTTTGTTCGGTCAACAGGATTGCGGGGATTTATCTCTATCACATCGTAAAATTTCATTATCGTTAGAAACAACTTGACGGAGTAATGGATTTAAATATGACAAGATGCGCTTTTACTTTCTTGAAATTGTAAACTAATCATGAGAAATAATAATATGTTAATAGTCCACCTGTTTAAAGTTGCATACGAAAATTTCTTTTCGTTTCGTCATCATCAGCTCATTAAACGTCCCCACCGAGGGGCACGAGCCTACCCGTAAAGGGTGTATAGTCACAGGCGTGCGTAGGTTTCTTCACGCTGTTTTCTTTTACCATTAGAGCGTCGGAAAAACGTAGATGTAATTTCGAAAATTCAAACATACATTGGTATGTGGCGGGATTTGAACATGCCCTCCGGTAGGAAGGTCCATACCATTGAACCACCGACGCTCTATATTCTAAATAGTTTACGACTGCCACCGTATTTTACCTTTTTTTCTTATTAAGTGAGAACAGGACGATTAGTACGTTTAGGTACTTGTAAGGAAGTGATAAGCCGTCCATAATAGAGTCAGTGTTAAAGAAACTCAATAACTCCTTAAAGTATTTATTTTCCGTCATTCAAATCAACAGATGATTGATATTTTATATTCAGTAATTTATTACCGAGTTCAAAGAACAATCGTGTTATTTTTGTTTCGTTTTTGTAAATTAATTATTCTTTAATGTTAAAACTACAAGTTCATATAATAATCAATGTTATTATATATAAAATTAACTTGAATATTGCTTGTGCTTAATTCTACGAACACTGAGACAGAAATGAAAATTTTATTTCTACGGAATATCTTGTACATGAAACTCTCATCTTTTAGTTTTCAATGTAACTTGGAAATATGTTTTACGGGTATTTACCGCATTGCACCACTAAAGACTTTTCTCAAGTCCTGAGTTCTAGATTTCTAATATGAAGCTACTTTAATACTATTTTGCAATCTTTCATGGATACTATTTTCCAATTACGAGGTGACATTAAACAAAGGCTATGTACTATTTGACATGGCTGGACCGATTTTCGCTGGCGCTTTTTGGCAGGTAGTGGTAATAAGGAAAGACTTTGGCTACTTCATTAAAAAAAATTTTGAGTTTTGAAATGTAAAGTTATTTTCTACCGCGTAGAGTCTTAACGTGAATTAACAAGGCGATTTTCAATAATGTAGTTAGCTGACACCCTGGCTGGATATACATAGGCTTTATTTAATTGTGTTAGAATATCATATACTGCGTTCAATACCGCGGGACACAGCTAGTCAATTATTCAAATTATTGGAAAAAAGCCATGAGATACAAAATAAGATCAACAGCAACAAGAGTATCTGTTTCCAGTAGTATAATATATAAATGTAGTGATTAAGTGACAACAGGCTTCTACGGGATTCAGTGAACAGTGTAAACATAACAAAAAAAATTGATAGATACCTATATATGAACAAACTGGTACGTGATTTGAATACTCGCACGCCACCTATATCGTATACCTAAAATCGGAGCCGACAGCTTGTAATATAAAATTATAATGACACCACGGAACGCGCACCGTCTTCAAAAAGGTTGGTCTTGGATCAGAGCGGGCGTAATCCCAGGGCCCGCGCCGCGCACTCGCAAAGACATACGACATCCCCATAAATTTTCACACAAGTTTGAACCCAACGTTTCTGAGGTATCCAACTACGAATATTTTTAGGCTAACGAGTGTGTTATATATAGAGAATTCTTCGGTTTAAATATAAAGAAACGCCTATTTTACGACGTTTGTTTGTTCCTACAAGGTATACAACTTGGAAAAAATAAACTAACATCAAGATATACTTAGTTTGGTCTCTTGAGTAAGTATATTAGTATTCTAAAGTATCATCATCATTATTACAGCATATATCCCTGCTGAACGAAGGCTCCCCTAAATGATTTCCACGCGGCCGACCACTGGTAATCGTCTTCATCTGGTTGAGGGTCGCCTACGCTGCGTTTTCCGTTATACAGACGCGACTCGAGAACGTTTCCGCCACATCACCATCGGTTCTACGCACTATGTGCCCTTGCCCACTGCCACTTTAACTTGATAATCCTGTGGACTATGTCGGTCATATTTAAGACCCACCTGTTGCGAAGCTCTGTATTATAATGCCTAAATTCTTAATGAATGCTGCCATGACTACTATATCATCGGTAAATCGTAGGTGAGTAATGTAATCGCTAGCAACGTTGTTGCAAAGTTTTTTTCAATCAAGCATTATCAAAATAATTATTAAACAATAATAATTAGTAGTGAAATACCAGCTTACAGCGAAAACACGAGTTAATAATGTATTTTAAACTATATGATAACCGAGGATAAAGAATGGGATTAATATGGGTACACGAAAATATTTGGCGCCTTATAAAATAGTATTCAAAGCATGTTAAGTCTCTAAAACATAAAATATTATTGCATCCTTTACCATCCGCTTACATTGTTTGGCCATATCCAATGAATGTAAAAATAACATGCGCCTTATCCGTTAAGTTGACTCAGTGAAATAGATTATGTATTTGCAACTGAAGCGAAACCTTAGCATAAATCTAATAAATTGCAATGGTAATCCGATAGGTAAGTAATTTTGTTTCAATCATATCAGTTTAATCTATTCTTCCCATAAACAATCTTCGCAATAAGTTCTCTTTGGTACGGAAACATAACACAAACAAAATAGCGATCTGTTAAGTCAATCAGTCGTTTCGGTTGAGTTACTGGCGTTTTCTCATCAAGGCCCAAGTCTTAATTAGTGTTTTTAATTAGTCAAGCCGTGTTCACCTGAATTCTCCAATACAAGGAAATAGATGTTTTTTTTAAACAATGATACTCGTAGATGAAGCGATTTGGGAGCTCACAATTACGTAGACCCTAATCAGGCAGCTAGTTCAGAACCCCCAAGTATATTATTTTGTTGTTCTGTGTTTGGGGACGAGAGCCCTATAACTTTTATCTTGGGTAAATGATACAGAGCAGCAACGGAAAATAAACTTATCAGTGTAGGGGAAAAGCTTTCCCACACTGCACTGCCATCGGGAGTTTGGACCGTAAACCAACATGGAGGCCTTAGGATTGGTTATTCAATTTGTCTAGCGCTGCATCTGTTTTAATTAGGCTTATTTATCACTTACAATCACATAAATGATAGTACAACTCACTTTTCATACTTAGAATCTAAATATGAAAAGTAATATTTAATCACAAAAATGTAATCGCATTCAACAATCTTTAATATTTTAAGAAAGTTTTATAAATGATTATTTTATATTTTTTTATGTGGTTATCATATTTTTAGATTTTAAATAACGTTACGTTGAATTTATAATTTTTTATAGGCTAAGCAAAATTTAAACAAAATAAGTCGCTTAATGGTGTGGTTCAAATCCCGCCACATACCAATGTATATTCAGATATTCGAAATTATATGCCTACGTTATCCGACGCTCTTACGATGAAGGAAAACATCGTGAGGTAACTTGCGCACGCCTGCGAAGAGATTCAAAAATTGTGCGTGAAGTCGTCCAATACGCACTGGGTCTGCGTGGACAACTAAGGCACATACATCCGCGTACGGGTAGGCTCGTGCCTCTCGGTGGGGACGTTTTATGTGCTGGTTATGATGCAATTCCATATAGTACACGTATCATGGATTTGAATAAAACGGTAATCCGACTAAATCATATCATAGACCACATTACTCTCATTAAGGGTATTATCATGATAATCACGTGAGAGTAACAGGCACTGAAATTGGGATTTACGCAATGTTTTATTAGGCTGAATTTTGCTTATTATTTATATTACTTCACTGTTCTTATATTTTTTCATTTGTAACTAATTGACAGACATACATATAAGATGATGAGATTGTTTAGGAACACTAAAAGCGTCTGACATAGAAACGAATATATGTACAATTTACCATGAAATAAGTACCTAAAACATTTTATGTCGCAAATTATTGTGTAGTCAGTATATATATAATAAATATGGTACTATCGATTACATACCTTGCCATTAACACAAATTATAAATATTTCTTTACGGTTTAGTTTGCCAAACTTGCTTATGTAAGTGTACATTTTTTTTTTCAAATTTTAAATTCTTACGTGCCTACCTACACCAACAACATTGATTAATGGAAAAGAGTTCCGAAACTTAGTGTATCGTTCCGTTCTCTCAAAGACTTTTAAGATTCATTCAAAATGAACCAGATTTTATCTGAAAAGTTCTAATATAAAGCAGGTGTGGGAGCTACAAAATTTCTCGTCACATTTTATAACATCACATAATAGAAGAGCGCGCCCCGGGGAGTTGAACTTTTCGGGTGACGTCCGCCATATTTGTGGAATGATCCTATCTGTGGTGTCCGCCGCCAATGCCCACGTTCACAAATAAATTGTGGCGTGATACAACTTCAATTCGGATTGAAAATTACGAACACATCTGACGAATTCGTTCGTGTAATTGGAAATATAGCACGAGAATATAACATTAGTTCGAGGATATCGGAGCCGGGTGGGTCAATTTCTACTAATTTTAGATAAAGGCTCACTATTTTACTCCACTCATGTTTTGGAGGTGACCAACTGTTTATATTATGCGCCTTAGCAGGTCGCTTAGGATACATTCATATTCTATTTTATAATACATCTCCTATCCCATTTAAATGCATCGAAAAGAAGGGATAAATTAAGGTCTTTTTTAACCTTAATGGTCAGTAAAGTTACAAAGACAACTGATCGTCTGTTTCGAACACCTTGTCTTCCTACCAAGAGGGCGAAAGTTTGTTTGGAGCTTAACTGGTGGAGTCTTTAAATTAATAGAAAAGACGTGCATCTATTCCGTTTGGAAATCTGCCCCAACGCTCTTAAATATGGAAGCAAAAGTTTCAATGGGACACTTTTCAGATTTTAAGGTTAAGCGTTGAAGTTTGGTACACAGGTTCTATGTGATAAAATATACATCACGATTTTTTAGAATATTTCTCAACCCCTTAAGAAGTTGATGAAATTTATAATTTTCCACATAAATGGATAACAAATAATAATTTGATTAAACAATTGCGAAGGAAAACCTTTCTCCCAAAATTATTATTTAGTATTATACACAGCGTTAAATTTTGTGACTTTAATTTTAATAATCAATTTACGAATAGTAGAACTATAAAAAAATACATTTACCTTAATTAAAAGTAAGTGCGTGGTTTTGCTTATTTGTTATCAGTCTTTACTATTGGTTCGGTCAGCGAGACGAAGGCTTCACTGATTCACATCACGTACCCGTCCACAGCGGCTTAAAAATTAGGTTACGCCCGCCCTCGGTCGAGTTTGGATGTTGCGATCGGACCCTTTTAATAAAAAAGGATGACTCAGGGATTTTTGTAACTAATTATTCGCCTATACATTAAACAGTATGAATTAATTAATCTGCTGCAACAACAAAATAGTTGATCAATCATTTTTAATGCCAGTGAGGGTTGATGAATAGTTTATTTACTTATTTCACTAGCAAAACTAGCTTTTTAGCTGTATTTATTGTTAAGGACCGAGAGATTGAAATTGAATAAAATACTATCGGAAATATTGGTTTCAAGAATCGTGTTTTCGCAGTATTTTATATCTTTAGGACCTATGGAAAGAAGGAAGATATAACAGTTAAGTCAAATCAGAAAATGCACTTTAATTTTTTGTTCTTTTATACTAAGTTTCTGTTGGAGTCACTATAAATTAATAATACATGCATAATACATAAAATATATTCCCAAAACGTCATCAGTTTGAAACTAAGTGGATCAACATATTAATTTAGATAATAGTATATATTGATATAGATAGTTTTTATAATTGAAATATTCGTAACATAGACAATGTAGTAATATCATCATATAGCATATTGATATGCGGCCGTGGCGCGCCGAGTATTATCGGCTCCGACCCATTCATTATTCAGCCACAGAAGCTGATCGCGGTGAGCTTCCATCCTATTCGCATATTCCATTCATTCGCTCCTTTTGCCAATTCACTCTTTAACACCTTCTTACGAGTTGCCTTACGTCCTGAATAAAATAGCAGAGCCAAACCTCACGGGGAAAGATCAATGTGTGCTCGGCTAACTCACGAATGAACGGTACGCCTTTAATTACATCCATTCAAAAGATCCATTGCTGAGCAGGCTCAGACTGACGTGCGCTTTTGTATTTATTTAGGGATGGATATACTGGTGTGACACCCATGAAACAGCTCAATATAATTTTAGTTCTTTTAATAGAGACTTCATAACCAGGGTTTAAATAAGGTGAATTGTGTAGACGTTCACCGAGATGTCATAATTAGCTATTTCAATATTGAATAAAAATATATCCTAGCCTATAAAATGCTTTCTATTCAACCTATCGCAGTCCACTGCTGGACATAGGTCTCCCCCATAAAATGCTTACAACATAATATTTCACATCATTTAAAGTAACGAAAGCAAACCTTATTCAAAGATAATCGTCTAGAAACTGTAGGACGACTGTCTTCCATTCAGACGGTTTACCGCACATTGTTTATGTCTTTGTGACACATGGTTGGATCCCAGTTATTATCAAATGTTATATACATTGTTCATCTGTACACTGATACCTATAGGGGCATAAAAGAACGAAACAAAGGAAGTTATGGCCCCGAATACATGCTCCTTAATAACAAGGCTATATCTTAATAATCATATTAAATGCAACAAAGATGAAGTAAACAAAACAGATTTGATGAAGTAAGCAATTCGTATTTATGTATTATCTAGTATTTTCATAAACTCATTGTAAAGTTAATAACATTTGAAATAAAAATGTGCGTGAGCATTTTCTCGAATAGGTTTCATTACGAGTATTTACAAATAAACACGGCGTTCCATATTAATTTGATATGAAACTGAAGTTTGATAGCAACAAAATCCCATTTTATTATGCTAATTAATTATTTTTAAAGAAATTACAAGCGTTGAAAGTTTAAAGCGCATGGTGTTATCTGTGCGTTTTCGATATGGATCTAACAATCGTAACATGTGCCTATGCCCGCTGTCATTCACCCTGAGGTATGCACCGACCTGCCCTGAATAATTACTGCCATAACGAACAACCTCACCTTACCTTACGTCCGCCCCTTTTATGTTACTACTGAGTGAAGACCCGAACGAGAATCCTACTGAAGTTTAATACTCCGAAATGAATATTTTACGTAGGCTCTGTTGCTTTTCAGTAGTACTAATGGGATATCATGTAGTGATTTTAACAAAATATATATATTTCAAGTTTATTCTCACTCAGAGCTCACGTTTTACAAAAAGGTCTAAATTTAAAAATAATGTTTTTTTAATTTATATTTTATAGAGTTGCAATATGTTTGGCCTCTTTGGCGCTACTAAGCCCTATTTTAAAATAGTTTGTTGATTGATAGCAGACTCCAGCGTAGGTAGACGATACCAAATCACACTGAGAAAAACCAAAATACACAACTGTTTTCTTTTCAATATGAGTTAAACGTCTAATCTTTTTTACTGCAACTCAGCCTTCTTACCAAAGCGAACCAAGTAAGGATATTTACTGCAATATTTAGGCTGACATGATAAATAATAAAAATCAATAGACAATCTCTATAGGTTCGTCTCTTTCATTAATTATACAGAAAGAAATCGAGAACATTGGTATTTTATTAGACAAGAACCTAAGTCATCGTGGTTTAAAGTACATCCCTAAAAAATCTATTGATACAGAAACAAATATTTTAAACACTAATAATCATGTAAAATACTCGGTGCGATTAATCAGTAATACATAAATAAATGTTGACATCAAAAAAAAATTTCAATAGAAGGCGCAGGCGTAGTAGGGTTGGTGGAGCGGGCGTGGAATAAAGTAGTACGAGCTATACGAATACCTAATGTAATGCTATAGTTTATTATTTATTATTTTTTGGAAAACTTTTATGATAAATCTATATTACAAATAGTCAAACGGATGCCAATGATTCAAAATTCACTTTGTATATATAACACACACATAAATGTGTATTATGTGTAGCGTATTTACGAGTATGTCCTTTACTATATTCAGCGCTTGGGTAATGGACCACGACACAATACGAAAGAAGAAAAGAATTATTAGAAGCGACTCTGCCGGTTTTTGCAAATTTACTGTCTCATGCCATCTGTAAATACTTTATGAATGAAAATTATGTGTTACTCAAATACGCCGAGGACACAGTTTTATGTTGAATAAAATATAAGTAATTTCTCTAAGCGTGCAAAAACTTTGGGGGACTCTTTGCTGGTGAATGTTATGTAAAGATACATTCCAGTCACGCGTGTCGCCGCTGTTTATTCACATTCGTTTGGGGTCGCAAATAATGGGGTAACTTCTTCATTTTGTTTGTACTTTGTATGAATATATCAAACGAAGATTTTATCACAATGTAAATTAAGGAATGGGATGTATGGCATTCCCGCCTACACCATTTTGGGCTCAAGCCAACCGGATTGTGTTGCAGCATTTTGCCCTCAATTGATCGGAACTTCGACAATGGGCTGGGGAGCCTAATATTATTAACGCCTGAGCAGATAGCACAATTTAAAAACGATGATAATGTTATAATTAAAGTAAAACTCGTAATTAATTACGAGTTTTCTTGGTTGGTAGTTTGAACGACAAACAGGGAACAGTAGTGTATCGAATATAATATAAACTTGATTCATAAAGAAAGTGTCAAGAAAATTGACGAGGTTTATCATGAAAAAAAAACTGGCAAAATCCAAGCGAAAGACTATTAAGGCTTTATAACGAGTGAGAATACCTCTGAGAATTACGCGATATCTAACCATTTCCTTTTAAAAAATGAAGGTAATTTTCTTTGATGTAACGATTTGTAATATATTTCCGGCATTTAGTATATTTAAAGAATGAGTCATTCATAATGCTGAGCTTTTGCAGTAAAATTTGTAAATTTAAGGTCACTGTTATTAACAACAGCGGTGATTAGTATACTTTTAGTACCTATTTGTTTTTACGTTCATTTTATCGACTCATTTCTTCTCAAGTCCTGTCTAATCAGTCATTTAGTATCTAGCACTAGAGCGTCAGTGGCTCATTGGTGTGGACTGTTGCCTTACGATCTGGAGGGTCAAATCCCGCGACGTACCAATGTGTTTTCGAATTTTCATAAAATTTTATGTTCTTTAATCCGACGCTCCTACGGTAAAGGAAAACATCACATGGAAACCTGCGCACACCTACCGAGATATTCAAAGGTGGTGCGTGAAGTCGCCTATTCCGCACTGGGCCTGTATAGACGACTGAGACCTATTCACCCTATACGGGTAGGCTCGTGACCCTCAGTGGGAACGTCCAATGAGTTGATGATGATGATTGTTTCTGAGCTCATATGAATTATCCAAATAATTATGTTATATATGTATATTTGCAAAACGGAAATTAATTGCATATAAGGGATGTTGCGATGACCAATCATGCGCTTGATGCCTTGAATATGAATTAGTATTCATGAATATTAAAAAAAATCTTAAGTCCTTATTTAGCCTTACATACAATATACAATTTTTAAAGAGGAACAATACTGTCATAGATGACTTTGCGAAACTTCAACCGTTTATGCAGCGCCCGTAGCGGAAGCTCTCAGTAGGAAGTAAGAAGAAAAAAAAACTCGATTTTGAAACATTCTTCCAATAGTACCGGAGCACGGTACTATTCTTCTTAGAGTGATGATATAAATCCTAGCCTGCCTCGATTAATAAGCTATCTAAAATTTTCGAACCGGACCAAAAGTTCCTGATATTAGCGCGATCAAACAAACTATCAGCTTTATAATAGTATAATATGGATAAGAATATTAATTGATATAATATAGCAGCTAAAGCATCAAGAGTGAAGTCTTAGACTTGTTACAAACATCTGGCACCAAAGCACCGAGACCACAACTCAGGGTTCTCGCGTATCGTCTGCCCACAAAGTTTCTTAATTACGGATCGTTCATCCAAAATGTTATAGTCTAACTTTTCATAATCTAGTCGAACCAATCCCGGCCTTTAGATTAGCCTTTAACTTTGAAAATGTTTTACACAATTTTGTCTGAAGACTTTTCCATAGTCTGTAATAATTTTGGATGGATGGATGAGTTGATAAGTATTTAAGGTTAATACACTCTTAACAAATAAGAATCGAACATAAATATACTCTCCACTCACCAGCTACTCGATAAGTTATGAGTTGTTCTTGTGAGTAATAATACACATACATAGGCTAGCCGCTTCGGATCCAAATACCTTAAAATTGTGTCTATAAAGATAAGAATTTTTGCGACTTCGTTTCGCAAGTCTTGGGTATCCCTCAGAATTTATGATCACATTTCATGACTTCGTAAGAGTTTTGTTGGTTTTCCCGAGAAAAATGTGATATCTGGTATCTTTTCTAAAGAAGTTTTAAGGGTACTTAGCTTTAGTGTACAAACATACAATATCCGTTGTACTTTTGAGGTTTCAAAACAAATGTAATAAAATTGGAGCTGGTTATATATGTTTGTTAAAATTCCTACATTGGTGCAGTACCTACCTACTCACAGGTAGACGTTTTTATTTGCATGGTCAAGCTTTTTTATGACACCAAGAAAAAGATTATTGTAACATTGTTTAGTTCATATTGATATAGGTATTTGAATTTAAATACTGTTAGAACTAGTTTTAATTTTTTTATACTTTAGTATACATTGTTCTAACTCCATTACAATATAATTGTGTTTTCCAGTAGCGCATCCTATTAAGCGCACTACTGGCACGTACCTACTGCCACGGCATAAATCCGCAGTCTTAGAATTAATTGTAATGGGATTGCTGAAAAGCGTTACGATAAGTAGACCTAGAAAAGTCTTAAATTCCCTGCTTGCACCCTCGTATTAACTTCTTTTTGGACATACGTACGTCTCCCCAATTTAGCATCCTAATGCCATAGTTTTTGTTTGTCTCAATCAATTAAAAAAAATGAAATAATTAACTGTTATGTTATATATAGATCAGTCTTATTTGAAACTTGAATGCTCAGTATTCGTTACTGAACCGTTCAATCTTTGTATGATATAACCTTGTTAAAAATAAAGACTGGAGGGTCGCAATAAAGCAATAAAATAGTTTTATACTTTAGTTGGCAACACTCGTAAAAATACTATCAAAATCCTAGCGTGTTTTAAAGCTATAAATGTTTCATTCATGTTGGGGATAATGTTATTTGTAACTTCATAATGTACGAGTATATAAATGGGTCATGCCCGGGTAATTGAGTATACTTAATTTTACTGACAACACGTCTGTATGAGTATAATATGTGTCATATGAAATGTTGATTATTAATTTTACCTGTTTACTAACTTTTAATTTAGTTTCGGCTACAAATTCATCTGCGATGAAATTTTCGTAGTCTTGCTTCTGTACACAAATTTAATCCACGTTCTTCTTATTACCTCAAACACTTATTTAATTTTGTATCTTAAATAAAAACTCCCGAACAATTCAAAATCTCTATAATGTTTTCATTATTTACTGTATTCGCTTATAAAATTATCGTTCCTTCGATAAAATCGATTCAATCGCTTCAATAAAAACTAATTAAAATAGATGGTTTATTCCTTCTTACGACGTTTCGGTGACTTTGCATCTACGAAATGATACGGCGCGGTAGCTAAGAAAATACAGTATTTTTTTCCTTGTTGATTAGAAATTCACAGTCCTTACCTATGTTAAAAAACAGCATATAATCTTACTTTGTATCCTGGAGGTAAGGTGGTAAATTAATTAATATGTTTTGTGATTATACTTCTCTATCCAAATATATATATAACTCAAAGCTGACTGACTGCCTGAATGGTGATCTATCAACGTACAGCCCAAATCACTAGACGGATCGGGCTGAAATTAGGTATGCAGGTAGATGGTATGACGTAGGAATCCGCTAAGAAAGGATTTTGATGAATTCAACCTCGAAGGGGATGGGGGGAGATGGATGTCAACTGCAAGGGATCGGTCCGCGTGGAAATCATTAGGAGAGGCCTTCGTTCAGCAGTGGACATAATTAGGCTGTAATGATGATGATGACGATTATAATCAATTATTATAGGTAGTAACAACACTCAAATGTTCAGTTCCAGTTAAGTTGATCATTTGTTGATTGATTTGTGGATGACTATATATAAAGCCATTATATCGGTTTATCTTTCCTTGAAATTCCAATTATGTTAGGTAAGCACATGATTTAAGCCTTATCCTACGTAGCATATTCGATCTTAATTATGAGAGTAAATTTCCATCAATAGTTAAGTACAGGTTATTAAATTGAAGTGATACTGAACAATTATCTTGACGAGCTGATTGCAGTAAATATAAGCTTAAATGTTGTCAGTCACAGGTTTTTATTTTCGGTGGACAAATTTAGACCCAATTAGAGGGCTAAGAAACACCTTCAAAGTAACAAAGATCTACTATACACAAAAAGATACAAAAAGATAAAAAGGAAGAACAATGGGCGGTCTTATTGCTCTGCAATCCCTAAAACTCTTAATTTAATAATTTTCAGTGAAAAACGTATTTATACCACCAGCATTGTTTGATTTGTGAATAGACTTTTTTCATTCTTTTTATTGGCTAAATAAGGATACGTGTATTTATAACCAATATTCACTCTAGAATTTATTGGGAAGACACTGGTACCCGAAAGTCAGTGCTTACAAGTTACCTTAGTTTTTATTACAATCAATAGTTATAATGAATAGTTATAAAAATTACTCAAAAAAAAATTATCAACATTTACACAACGCTATCTATCCTTAATTGGAGCAAATAGCATAAACTATTGGTACCTACTTAACAACGATGAAAATAATTGATAGAATATTTTTTCGGAAATTCTCATGTAGGTACTATTCACAACCTTAGTTAAAAAATACAAATATCGAAATAAAGTTACAAGACAAAACATGGAAAAGTCTAAAACAACGTTTAGCTACGTCTATTACCATATGTCAGAAAAAACTAACAAGATGAATGATGTTAATGGCAATTTTGTTTAAAATGATATACTTGTGATAGATAAAGTATTAATTTAGATAAGGATTGATATCATATTTATGAAAATACCTTCGCAAATGATGCATTATTTTAGAAATTTTTTTTTGGTAAAAAGTATGTTATAGGGAGCTAACCTTAAAAGATAGACATATGCTGTCGCGGACTTTTTTGTAGACCTTTAAAAGGGGAACAATACTCTCATACATGACTTTGCGAAACCTTAACCGATTACGCAGCGTACGCAACGGAAGCTTTTCAAATCGAACCAGTAGTTCCTGAGATTAGCGCGTTCAAACAAACATACAAACAAACTCTTCAGCTTTATAATATTAGTATAGATATGTAATAGATATTGTCAAAGACATGAAAGGCTCGTGGTTTAGTAGTAAGTATACGATCATTGAGCGAAAGTTATTTATCTTTCAATCAGTACTGACCAGCCATAAAACAAACTCATCCTGATTCCGGTATTAACGAGAGGTTTCCGGGGTTCCATAACGAGAACAAAGCCTGCTGAAGTTGAGCGCTATTGTTAGTGGTTTCATGCCCATTATAAAACTGGAATATACATTTAGGGAGCTTTGTACGGGTTTGATAAACAATTATAGTTACAATGTTTTATTTATAAAAATTAATAAATAATATAGGTAGAATAAATACAAAAGTTCTAATAATGACTTTGAATACTTTTTACTATACAACCTTTTGATATGAATGAAGGCGACAAACTCTTTTAATCTGATTCAATCAGAAAAACGGCTTCACATTTAGATGGCAATACGAAAGCAGCATAACTAACTGTTGATTGGGCACTTTAGAGTGATCTTACAAATTGATATTGCAATTGGTATTTAACAGGATTGCTGAGTGGAAAACGCAGGAAAGGAACTACATTATATCCTATAGAATTCGTTTTATTTGCTGTTCGGTGGGATGAATTGCCAAAAAGTTATTTTTATTAGAATTATGTTATACTGTTTCTTATGCTTATCACTTTGTGAAATTATTTTTAGAATAATGCGCTAAAGTTTTAAATAAGCGTTATTTTAATCGTATGATTGTCGATTTTTTTTGATATTTTTGAAGTTACAGAAAAGGCAATTTTTAGAGTAATCAAAAGTAATTTTATGAATAATTTAAGTGCCTTTTGACTGAAATTTAACAAAATTAAGGCTCGGCTAGATTCGTAAATGTTCAATGATTTATCTAAAATTGCAAATTCAGTCCTTCTGAAATGTACAAACCGAATGTCATTCCGCGTTCCGCAATGGAAACGGAGTGGGCAGCAACAGGCGCGTCGACGTGCCGCATGAATTATAGCCGGGTGAGAGCTGCTCCGTTAATTGATTCCCGAGCTTTGCCTTGCCCTTATTAACCTCCAATGTCTGCCACAAAATCCGTAATGAAAGTATTATTTCGTATTCAAACAGTGACCAACCGCGAACTGAAACATGATCGATGTTTGTTTTTTTTTCACGTTTGTTGCTGTAGGGGAGGGCTGACGTGATGCATTGATATATGGACTGAATGCTGTTTCGCTATGAATAAATTATCACATGAAAAAAATACATGGAAGCGTAAATAGAGCGTTGCGAATCGTCTTTCCTGTTTGCTGTCAGTTACTATGCAGCTAAATATTAATAAACTAAATGTTTATACGGAATCTTAGTGTATGCTCATAATAAAATTTGTTGTAGTGCATTCATATCATCCGCCTATAGCATCCCACTTCAGGAAACATTTCTTCCCACACATAATAATAGTATGGAAAGATTGAACCGAAATCCACTACGCTGATCCACTAGGAATTCGTGAGTGTTAACGAATACTAACCTATGATTGTAGCCCGGTTTGACATGCCGTCCGAAGAACGGAACCATCTTTGTTTTTCATCATCATCAGCTCATTAAACTTCCCCACCGAGGGGCACGAGCTACCCATATAGGCTAAAAATAGCAAAAATCGGACAAAGTGACTTTTATTATGCGGCCCACCTGTTCGAAGCTACTAACACGCAGCGATCTATACCAACGCTGTGGCAACTAGTCAACCGAGGCAGTCCTTGGAGTGTTTAACTTTTTTTATAAGCTCTTTTTAACATTTTATCCCTGGCGGCCATTCAGTTAACGAAGCAACAGGCCAGGCGGTGTGTTGACACTATTCATATTTAACACTGTCTGCACTTTGTTAAGTGGCATATAAGATTTTTTTATAGACTAGTTTTGTGAGCACGTTGCTGTACACTTGTAAGCCATCGAATAATTAGAAGAATATATAAACTTATAGCTAAATACTTTATAGCGAAGAGATTCGAAGGCGTGTTGAAGTCGTCCAATCCGCTCTGGCCCGCGTGGACGACTAAGCCTAATCACCCTATACGGGTAGGCTCGTGCCCTCGGTGGGGACGTTTAATGAGCTGATGATGATGTATAAACTTAATCGTTGTAGTTGTGTCATTGACAAAACAATTATGGCATAGCATTAAGTAAATTGAGAAATATTTTCAATTAAGCAGGAGGAAATGGTGAACTTTATTTTATTTTTAAAACATTGAGATATTCCTCGAACGCCCCTTTTTAAAAAGCACGATATGAAACGGACACAAATCATTCCTCGAACTGCACACTTCGAAGCGCTTCGAAAAATACCTCAGAATAAATTTTTACAGATTGACTATAAACTTATGATTAGAAAAAAACTTCAAAATATTGTCATTTTCCTTTAGTTAGTCGACTTTATTAACTGAAGGAACAATAGGGATGTATTTCTGTAATAAAATAAATAATAAAGTATTTATCTTATTCTGCAGTTGAGTAGTCATAAACTACTTGTACTACCAGTCACAGCGGGAGTACTAGTTTCGGGAAAACTTGCTTATCAATAAAAACTTCATACAGCCAGTCAATAAATGTGATTCATTGCTAGCACGCTAGCACAGGCTAGAATGCCCTCTTAAGACATATGTACGCAGCGAAGTTATATATTTAAGGAAGTTACAAAGAGTCGTAAGTAGGCGAATGATAATTAAGTTTCGTTTGTTATGAGAATCATAAGAAAGGATCTCTTCTTAAGTTTTCATTGAACTTGTATGGTTTGTTTGTCAAAAGTTCCTGTGTGCAGGACTNGATAGGCATCCTTTAAGAAAATATTTTGATAAAATCCACCTCTAAGTGGATAAAATAGGGGATGAAAAAGAACACTTCTTAACGCGAGCGAAGCCGTGGGCAAAAGCTAGTTTATATATAATCCATTAATTGAACCTTACTATGTAAAACACACATAGCAATACATTTCAATTATTTTCATTATTATAATCAGATGGATGTCAACTGCAAGGGATCGGTCCGCGTGGAAATCATTAGGAGAGGCCTTCGTTCAGCAGTGGACATAATTAGGCTGTAATGATGATGATGACGATTATAATCGATTATTATAGGTAGTAAACAACACTCAACTTTCACCTTTTTTAATTAATTCAACAAAGATATGTTCAGTTTCAGTTAAGATGATCATTTGTTGATTGATTTTGTGGATGACTATATATAAAGCCATTATATCGGTTATCTTTCCTTGAAATTCCAATTATGTAAGGTAAGCACATGATTTAAGCCTTATCCTACGTAGCATATTCGATCTTAATTATGAGAGTAAATTTCCATCAATAGTTAAGTACAGGTTATTAAATTGAAGTGATACTGAACAATTATCTTGACGAGCTGATTGCAGTAAATATAAGCTTAAATGTTGTCAGTCACAGGTATTTATTTTCGGTGGACAAATTTAGACCCAATTAGAGGGCTAAGAAACACCTTCAAAGTAACAAAGATCTACTATACACAAAAAGATAAAAAAGGAAGAACAACGGGCGGTCTTATTGCTCTGCAATCCCTAATACTCTTAATTTAATAATTTTCAGTGAAAAACGTATTTATACCACCAGCATTGTTTGATTTGTGAATAGACTTTTTTCATTCTTTTTTATTGGCTAAATAAGGATACGTGTATTTATAACCAATATTCACTCTAGAATTTATTGGGAAGACACTGGTACCCGAAAGTCAGTGCTTACAAGTTACCTTAGTTTTTATTACAATCAATAGTTATAATGAATAGTTGTAAAAATTACTCAAAAAGTAAATTATCAACATTTACACAACGCTATCTATCCTTAATTTGAGCAAATAGCATAAACTATTGGTACCTACTTAACAACGATGAAAATAATTGATTGAATATTTTTTCGGAAATTCCTATGTAGGTTTTCCTATATGACTATTCACAAACCTTAGTTCAAAAATACAAATATCGAAATAAAGTTACAAGACAAAACATGGAAAATTCTAAAACTACGTTTAGCTACGTCTATTACCATATGTCAGAAAAAACTAACAAGATGAATGATGTTAATGGCAATTTTGTTTAAAATGATATACTTGTGATAGATAAAGTATTAATTTAGATAAGGATTGATATCATATTTATGAAAATACCTTCGCAAATGATGCATTATTTTAGAAATTTTTTTTTGGTAAAAAAGTATGTTATAGGGAGCTAACCTTAAAAGATAGACATATGCTGTCGCTTGACTTTTTTGTAGACCTTTAAAAGGGGAACAATACTCTCATACATGACTTTGCGAAACCTTAACCGATTACGCAGCGTACGCAACGGAAGCTTTTCAAATCGAACCAGTAGTTCCTGAGATTAGCGCGTTCAAACAAACATACAAACAAACTCTTCAGCTTTATAATATTAGTATAGATATGTAATAGATATTGTCAAAGACATGAAAGGCTCGTGGTTTAGTAGTAAGTATACGATCATTGAGCGAAAGTTATTTATCTTTCAATCAGTACTGACCAGCCATAAAACAAACTCATCCTGATTCCGGTATTAACGAGAGGTTTCCGGGGTTCCATAACGAGAACAAAGCCTGCTGAAGTTGAGCGCTATTGTTAGTGGTTTCATGCCCATTATAAAACTGGAATATACATTTAGGGAGCTTTGTACGGGTTTGATAAACAATTATAGTTTACAATGTTTTATTTATAAAAATTAATAAATAATATAGGTAGAATAAATACAAAAAGTTCTAATAATGACTTTGAATACTTTTTACTATACAACCTTTTGATATGAATGAAGGCGACAAACTCTTTTAATCTGATTCAATCAGAAAAACGGCTTCACATTTAGATGGCAATACGAAAGCAGCATAACTAACTGTTGATTGGGCACTTTAGAGTGATCTTACAAATTGATATTGCAATTGGTATTTAACAGGATTGCTGAGTGGAAAACGCAGGAAAGGAACTACATTATATCCTATAGAATTCGTTTTATTTGCTGTTCGGTGGGATGAATTGCCAAAAAGTTAATTTTTATTAGAATTATGTTATACTGTTTCTTATGCTTATCACTTTGTGAAATTATTTTTAGAATAATGCGCTAAAGTTTTAAATAAGCGTTATTTTAATCGTATGATTGTCGATTTTTTTTGATATTTTTGAAGTTACAGAAAAGGCAATTTTTAGAGTAATCCAAAAGTAATTTTATGAATAATTTAAGTGCCTTTTGACTGAAATTTAACAAAATTAAGGCTCGGCTAGATTCGTAAATGTTCAATGATTTATCTAAAATTGCAAATTCAGTCCTTCTGAAATGTACAAACCGAATGTCATTCCGCGTTCCGCAATGGAAACGGAGTGGGCAGCAACAGGCGCGTCGACGTGCCGCATGAATTATAGCCGGGTGAGAGCTGCTCCGTTAATTGATTCCCGAGCTTTGCCTTGCCCTTATTAACCTCCAATGTCTGCCACAAAATCCGTAATGAAAGTATTATTTCGTATTCAAACAGTGACCAACCGCGAACTGAAACATGATCGATGTTTGTTTTTTTTTCACGTTTGTTGCTGTAGGGGAGGGCTGACGTGATGCATTGATATATGGACTGAATGCTGTTTCGCTATGAATAAATTATCACATGAAAAGAAATACATGGAAGCGTAAATAGAGCGTTGCGAATCGTCTTTCCTGTTTGCTGTCAGTTACTATGCAGCTAAATATTAATAAAACTAAATGTTTATACGAGAATCTTAGTGTATGCTCATAATAAAATTTGTTGTAGTGCATTCATATCATCCGCCTATAGCATCCCACTTCAGGAAACATTTCTTCCCACACATAATAATAGTATGGAATGATTGAACCGAAATCCACTACGCTGATCCACTAGGAATTCGTGAGTGTTAACGAATACTAACCTATGATTGTAGCCCGGTTTGACATGCCGTCCGAAGAACGGAACCATCTTTGTTTTTCATCATCATCAGCTCATTAAACGTCCCCACCGAGGGGCACGAGCCTACCCATATAGGCTAAAAATAGCAAAAATCGGACAAAGTGACTTTTATTATGCGGCCCACCTTGTTCGAAGCTACTAACACTGGAGCACGCAGCGATCTATACCAACGCTGTGGCAACTAGTCAACCGAGGCAGTCCTTGGAGTGTTTAACTTTTTTTATAAGCTCTTTTTAACATTTTATCCCTGGCGGCCATTCAGTTAACGAAGCAACAGGCCAGGCGGTGTGTTGACACTATTCATATTTAACACTGTCTGCACTTTGTTAAGTGGCATATAAAGATTTTTTTATAGACTAGTTTTGTGTAGCACGTTGCTGTACACCTTGTAAGCCATCGAATAAATTAGAAAAGAATATATAAACTTAATCGTTGTAGTTGTGTCATTGACAAAACAATTATGGCATAGCATTAAGTTAATTGAGAAATATTTTCAATTAAGCAGGAGGAAATGGTGAACTTTATTTTATTTTTTAAAAACATTGAGATTTCTCGAACGCCCCCTTTTTAAAAAGCACGATATGAAACGGACACAAATCATTCCTCGAACTGCACACTTCGAAGCGCTTCGAAAAATACCTCAGAATAAATTTTTACAGATTGACTATAAACTTATGATTAGAAAAAAACTTCAAAATATTGTCATTTTCCTTTAGTTAGTCGACTTTATTAACTTGAAGGAACAATAGGGATGTATTTCTGTAATAGAAATAAATTAATAATAGTATTTATCTTATTCTGCAGTTGAGTAGTCATAAACTACTTGTACTACCAGTCACAGCGGGAGGTACTAGTTTCGGGAAAACTTTGCCTTATCAATAAAAACTTCATACAGCCAGTCAATAAATGTGATTCATTGCTAGCACGCTGGCACAGGCTAGAATGCCCTCTTAAGACATATGTACGCAGCGAAGTTATATATTTAAGGAAGTTACAAAGAGTCGTAAGTAGGCGAATTGATAATTAAGTTTCGTTTGTTATGAGAATCATAAGAAAGGATCTCTTCTCAAGTTTTCATTGAACTTGTATGGTTTGTTTGTCAAAAGTTCCTGTGTGCAGGACTCGTGTAATTACACGGACACGGATGTTGTGTTCAAAATTTCCGTATTTCGTATAATTAATTAAATAATCATATAAGTTCGTTACTTCATTGTTCGTTCAGTTATTTTGGGCAAGTTTATATACGAATACGGAAGAAGTTAGTAATCAGCCCACAGTGTAATTGTTTCATAATCTGCTCATTAATAGTGAAAAGATTATGAAATAATGACACTTGTATATAAGTAATATATTAGGAGTCGGTCGCAACTTGGTACGCGTTGAGTATAGTTTTAACTATAATTTAATAACATATATTCTTGTAAGTAGTAGTTATCAAGTAGTACTCTAATACCATTCAAAACAAAAAAACATTGAGAGTAGAACAAATATTTTAAAATGTACATACATATATACCAATTTTATAGCATATACCTAAATAACGTTGTCACATTACGAGCGAAGAGTACTAAAACGTCTAATAAAGCAGTCGCTACTTTTCACCTAATCGTATCATTTGTAGACCGTACCTACTGATTGAGCTCATGTGCTTTTTATTTTACGTGGAGGTGGGATGAAGACAACTCTTTGCATAGCTTTATAAGGCTTCGAGACTGTGAAATGGAAAGTGTTTTCGTGTTGACAACACATGTACATACTCAACGTCGAGTTTGATATGATCAAAATGGGGACAATGTATTTATTCTTTAAGGTTCTTCTTTTATTTTAACTCATAGTTTGAGCAAGGCAAGCGGAAGCATGGCGGACAGTTTTTTTTATAAGTAGGCATGTAAAATCGTTTTCTCCAAAGCACCGATTGCTGACGTTTAAAGGGAGGTTAAGGAAATATAGAAACAGCAAAAGGGAGTTTGGGCCTCCAGTTACCTCATTGAACGAAATGTAAAAAAATAAAACACCAAATGTTGTTTTGTACTAGTTTTTTGTAATGTAGTGGTATCACTCCGGTTGCTACGGTCTATTTGTGCCAAAACCAGTGCTCCCACATGTCTATTCTGATGGATAAGCCATAGGGTAGTAGGAAATTAGTTAAATAATCTAGGCAAGCTTCCCCATATCCTGAATATCAGCTACCAAATCACAACACGATAAGATTACGATACTGAAGAGATAAGTACGGATACTTGACTTGATACTTGAGAACAAAACTCACAAGTACATGGCCAAAGGAAAAACTTGTGTTGGGCTAGACTAGGCAAATTTTTCTTTTTTTAAGAAGCTTAATTCTTTTACAAGCTCGGGTAATGCTTGTTTATATTTCCAATACATGTTTTTTATTACTTTATCCATGGCTGAAGGAAACGTTAAGCGAAAGGGTTTTTTCCCGTATCAAGTGTCATTTGACCCTTCCCTTAGTGTCACATGTTCGATTGAGAAACGGGATAGGTGTTCACTGTACATATAGGGTAGATATTTATTTGTTTTATTTCAGAGGTAGGTAAACGGGCTGACGATTCAGCTCATGTTAAGTAAAATGTCACCCATTGTCACTCGATACTCAAGAAGTTCGTTGCCAGCCTTATAGAAGATCTACTTTAATGTATAATACTAATGATTCAAGTGCGATGCCTTAGAAGCCATCTAGTATTTGATAGATCAAATACGAGTGTACACCTTTAATACTCGTTCAGTTAGTAGTATCTTCTAGTATTATAGAAGCTTTGTTCTTTGCGTCAAAAAAGGCTGCTAGACCTAAAAAGGCAAAACAGGAATCTTAGATTATTCTGTAACCTTGAAACAACTTGACGTCAGGATATAACTAAGGAACTTCTTGAAATATTTACCCTTTAAGCTTAAGTTGAAAACCCATAAATTACCACAAATACGGCTACAATGCCCCCGGTTTTTATTAAAAGCTATAGAAGATATTTAATTAACTATGAATAATATAATTTATACTTTAATAAAATTGATTTTGCTTTCAATAAACTAATAATTACCAATAATAACAATCAACGAATATTCAGTACTTAGTGAAAGTTAGAAATATTGGTCGATATTTATTTCCCGGAGGACCGGGATGTCTGGCGCAAAATGGGGGAGACCTATGTCCAGCAGTGGACTGCAATAGGTTGAAGAGACAGAGAGAGAGAAATTTATTTCGCTACATTTATTTTATTATCATTCGGTCTGCAATATTAGTATCGACGACCTTAGTACTGGAACTCGATAACAATTTAATGTAAATAAGAAATGAAATGAGTAAATAGCCCCTAAAAATAGAAAGCCCTCAAAAATAGCAACACTCTTATTAACCCCCAAATTTAGAGGCGAGAAGGGGGAGACCCATATGATACATTGAGCAGCCCTACGTTTCGCTTTGTAGAAACAATACATAGCGTCGAATACAGTTCAGTGAGCGATCCTTGACAAGCAAAACAAACACATAAACGTTCGAGCCAGTAACGTACAGCTGTATGTTGGCTTTTTAATGTGCTTGCTTTTGCGAAAACGTCACTGAAATTCCACCCATGTGTGTTCACTCTCATGTAAATTATAAGGAAGTTATCTTTATATCACATTACAAGTGTTTATATGTATATTCGAAACTGAATAAATTATGTATTTAGATTACGCGGAGGGAGAAATATGGAGATGTACCTATTTTAGTATTGTTCAAACAATTAAAACGAAAATAGAACGTTAATGCTCATACATCAATAGGCATATTCTATATATTGGTAAAGTCTAAATATATTTTAAAACTAAGCAGAAAGAAAAAATATCTAAAATATATTTTCGTTTTTCCGATACGTAAGATGAAAATAATTGACCGAGATGATGCGATTTCTAAAAGACTACACAGAATACGCTGTCATGATACGTTTGTATAAAGTGAAAGGAAATAATAAGATCAGGAGAGCAAAAAGCGTTTTAATGGGGAAATGCGTGGGTGTGCTACGTTTGAGGCTGACTACGTAAATTACTCGTGTAGAAACGTGTTTATATTCACGTATTTCCAATTATACTTACAGACATAAAATACACCTCGTATTTACTTAGTATTTACATTTCATTGTTTTAGCAAATCACGTTGTATTTAAATTAAACTGCATTTTAGGTTTATAACTTATCACTGGAGAGGCATAGGCCTATCCGCATAGAATAGGCAGATTGGTCCGTAACTACGCGGCATAAATGTGGATTAGGCGGGTGTTAACGACTATAATCTATTACATACAAACAAAATTGGAGTGTTTTCATATGCATGAAAAAAAAACATTTTTTTCATGCATATGAATTATCAAATAACGATTTTAAAAGTTTTGTCTGTCTGTCGGTCTGTCTGTTTGTTTCGGGTAATCTCTGAAACGGCTTTATAGATTGAGACGGGACTTTTTTGGCAGGTAGCTGATGTAATAAGAAAAAACATAGGATACTTTTATTTTGGAAATATAAAGCAGTGTGTACCCCACGGCGCCGCGCGTCGCATGACTTAACGAAGCCATTATAGGTTATGTTTTACAGCGGAAGATCTTATAACGCGAATAATACCGCGGGGAATAGATAGCACTGATAAAGAATTCGGAACGAACGTCTTAACCCTTTGAACGTCAGGAATCCAGACAATCTATTCTGACGCCTTTAGGTGTCATTGGCGTTCAAAGAGTTAACGTGCCTCCCAAATACGAAGTTATTTTTGTTTTCATACAATAACATGGTTTCTGCCTGCAGTATCGACTACAAACCTAAAATGCACAACGTAGTCACTTGTTTTCATTTTGAAGTCTCCCGTGGGATCGGACGATCATGCAGCGACCATTAAAACTACTTGACCACGGACGCAAAAAAATATGTGCCACTGCCAACAATGGGAACATTGGGTCTTAAGCCACAACGCAGGCGTAATGCAAATTGGCGGGTGTAACCACCAGCTTCAGATTATATTCGGGGATGTTTTAACCTATAGATAGGTCAAGGAATCACATTTCTTTAAAGCAATCTGGGAATAATCGCACAAAGTGTCATTCTAAATGCGGTCTTCCCGCGGGATACTAACCCACGACCCCTGGAACACACAGCGGTCTAAAGTCAAAGTTCTAACTATAATACAAAAGAGGTACTTAGTTGATTTCAAATTACGACATTCTTTGAATTTCGCTGACTACGAGCATGACATCGTATTTATATAAAATATTTGTTCGCATTATTATTACAATGAATTAATAATACATCATTGGAAAAAAAACATAAATATGACTTTGTTGATGGTATTTCAAATATATCTTAATCTGACAATATCCTGTGGAGCAGGCTCTGTAAACAATAAGTAACGTGATATTCTAACGTAATTGGAAATGACCTACATACAATAGGTGGGGTTGCCCTGGTTGGTATCTTTCCACGATTCGCGTTTACTCAAGAATGTCTAGCTACATCTCGAGCTCAACAAAGCTTTTGCCGTCTGATTGGCTTATTGGTTTAGAAGCATTGATTCAGATAGTGTCGTGATTATTTCGCATTATTGGACCGATGGGTTCGAGAGTGTGAAAAACCTTGATAGGTGAATTTTTTCGTAGGCATGCGCAGATTTCCTCATCATGTGGCACTGGCGCTCTTACGGTGAAGAAAGCTTAAGCATAAGAGCGCCGGAAAAACATACATATGATTTCGAAAATACATTAGTTCGTGGCAGAAATTGAACCTACACCCTCTAAAATGGAAGGCAACAGTGCACACCAATAATCCACTGACGCTCTTAGGGATAGCTGCTCAATTGCAATTACAATAGAAAATCTATTTTATTTAGATACTTCTTCACCACCTTTATCGAGTGGATAAAGAATTTCGCTCGCAAACTACTTACAACCAAAAGGATATATTGTTGCTGGAACTTGCACTTTGGAATGTTATGTTCTTAAAATTGGCCTACTCTGACGCAGTAGTCAAGTTTTTAATCAATAGGCAGCTTTGTTTTTATATAATAACTTCTGTGAGTCATTATTATATATGGACCAATAATTTGTTTAAGAAGCTGGATATAAAGGGAATAATAAAACTAGAATATTCAATATGATGAGATATGTGACAAGTTGAAATAAATAAAATTGTTAATCAATCATAAAAAAGAATGACTTTTTGAACTTAACAAAAAACAATTACAGTCTATTTAAATTTATAGCCCTAATAAATGTTCCCAAAAAATACCTTAAAGCCATACCCAATTGCAGCGCAACATTATCCGAGAGCAGATTAGATACTATTTTGGCAACGATTACCCGATGATTAAACAAATATAACGATATTAACTGTCCAGTCGTTTTCCGGGGTCGGCGCCGTATCCGATTTCGTCGATAAGAGAAACAATTTTGTACTAATTGCGTTAACATATCCTCATGGTAAGAAAATATTACGTCACACATGTGTGTCTTTTTTTGAAACTATAGATGATAGTATTTATCTGTTCTGAAATGGAAAGCTCACCTGACTATTGTGGCAATTGTTATCTATAATACAGTTCAAACAGGTTTACAACACCAAGTATAGAGACCAAGATATGAAATAATTTATTTACTTAGTATTTTCAGTCTGTTTTTCTCCTTCCTCCCTAACAACTATATAACTTTACTAGACACCTACCTACAAGAGTAGGTGCAAAAGCTGTCTGCGCTCGCCACTGGAACGGTAAACATCTATTCATTTGAGTGAAGCTTTAAAGTCCATCCGCGGTCAACAGCAGTAGTCATTTAGAAAAAAAAGGACGATCCAAATTTTCCGAAGCACAATATATATTTTTTTGTTTTAGGTAAATACAAATAAACACATTGCACAAGAGATAAAATATACGTCTCTTTTGACCGAAACCAATTTCAATTATATCGGACTATAATTACTATGCGTTTTTAGTGCCCTTAGGAGCGCATTTTGTTGGAATACTAGTGTGCGCGGCACATATCTCCAATCATATATCATGAGATGCAGAATTTAACGGTGGATCGTATGGTGTTGGAAGTTTGAAATACTTTGGATATTTAAAAATAATAATATGAATTATCGGGAACAAAAGACATTTTTGATCAAAACTACCACAATTCGACTATTCGCCATAAAATAATTCAAATTATACAGTCTTTGCAGTTTCCATAGTTAAAAGAAAATGTAATATACCAAAGATCATTTTCAATGCCCCCGTCAATGTAAATTTTTTATATACCTAAAGGAGTCCATACCGTTTGTGTGGTTTCCTGATACACAATTATTTCTCTCGTTTTAGCAAGTTTTTACTTTAGGTGTATTGCGGACACAAGAGTGAGTCATATTCCAGATTATCAGGTATCTAAATTATTTTCACAATTTCACAATAAAGCTGTGCTTTAATTTTCCAATTTTAATAATTTCCCTAGCGACACACGAACTACAACCTCATACCAATCACAATCGCTTAAAATTTGGCTTATACGTATAACAGAGGGCTTATGCGCCCTACTGATGCAAAGGTCGGATGGGATTACGCATCACTTGCCTTGGCAGTATGGATGTCCTTACCGAAGTGATAGACAGATTATGTTATTGCTATGTGAAATGAATATATCTGATTGAATTTCATGTATATAATGATACTGATGTCAAGAGTTTTGGCATACCTATTGTCAGAAGTACCTTAGCAATCCCGAAAACTCTTGGTGGAGCACTTGATGGAAAGTGGCAACTTTTCATTATTTGAAAGAATTTAATAATTAAGACTTAATAAAGTAGTTAATTTGTGTTTCCGAAACACAACCAACATTTTTTTATTTGAATTTTTCTTTAACTGGCGGTAAAAAGGTTGAAATGAACCCTAAATAGGGACCACGGGTGATCACGATGTAAAGACACCATGTCACAGTATTCGATAATTTCATTCATTCAGAATACAGCTTAACGAATATCAAAAATATAATCATCATCATCATTTCAGCCACATAATGCCTACTGCTGAACATAGGCCTCCCCTTATAACTTCCACTTTTGCACCCACATTCAAAATATAATAGTGCAAAGAGAAAGATTAAGGTATTAAAGCAGCCGACCTTATTCTGCCTGTGGCAAACTTGGGTTTGACAAAAACATGTATTCATACGAAAACTCTTTGCAAATATCTAAGGATTCTTAGGTAAACATAAATTACTTTATCCCTAAAGTAACTATGGAAGGTTACTAAACTTCGCCTTTTACCGTAAATATTTGCTGAAATTTTAGGCAGGAATTTCATTCGAAAGAGGACAGAATTTTTCTGTAGGCCTATTCTGGACCCTCAGTGACTTAGCATTAAGCTTTGTGACACGCGGCATTGAGGTGGATTAGCCGGTCAACGCTTTGGAGCGCGTCTCGCTCGAGGGACTCTAGCATCCGTTGGAATTCTAAATAAATGGCCTCTAATTTTTATTTACCTAGGTGTTTGTAAAAATGTTTTAAATATACTAGTAATATCTTCTTTATGAGTTGTGGTATTATTTAATACTAACTAACACATTTTATAGAAGATTTTAAGCCTCAAGATCCTGTAGTCTGTAATAATACGAGCGTACGATCTGGGATTTTTTAAATCAAGAGTAAATATATTTTTATTTAGGTAGGCGTGCTCTTTAATGTGCTTTTAAGTATAGGATTGTATTTTAAAAACCGCTCAGGATTATGTGCTTTATTAGGTACTCTCCTAAATTTTTAATAGGCTTTTGGGTAGTCAATTATTTTGATTGTATAAATTACAGCATACTTATGTTTTACGAAACTAATGTTGTATTTAAGAAAATATGTAAAGAGGCAACTCTTTAGCTCCATTTGTAGGACAAAGTAACGTTCTAATAAAATACACATAAAACGCTTTTATAGCTGGTCGACTTTACGCTATTACAGTGTCCTCGAATAGTAAAGTCCGTCATATGTTTATAATATGCATGTAATTGCAAATTTGGTAATGTGTATAGGCAAAACCTGGTGACAACCAACCGTAAAACCTCTCGCATAAAAATTTATGACGGTCACGTGCGGAGTTTACTTTAACTTTATTGCAGTAATAAAATTACAGAATCCCATAGTGTCATACTTTTTATTTCATGAACTAGTTCCCTCTACTCTTCGCTATCAGACATTAAAGTGATTGCTGTGTATTTCGTTTAAATTAGGTAAATTAAAGTATCTGTAAGTTAAAGTATCTGTATATAAAAGATTCGCAAGAATAGCTTAAAATAATACAGACTCATAAAATGTCACTTCTGTTATTTGATTAAAGCTATGTTTTAAAACTACTTCGGCTGTACCTTGTCTTCGTTAAGCGATTCTATAACCATTTCCGTGACGACACATAGCGCTGTCAATTACGCATTGAAAAACGATTGTCATATTGCTGAGCGTGTAATTGAGCATTATCAATTTGCGGCGGATACGTGGCACTTGCCGCCGTACATTTGTCACCGTGATTAAACGACGTGTCATGCGCAATACACAGGCATGGCCAAACTTTTTTTATTACCAAGCTATTATTGCGTAGGTTTTCCCCGCAAAACTGATTTCGCCCGATTAAAAATCTGCTTGCCTTGGAATAAACTGATCGTCGCTATTATACTTCTTAAATATTATCCCAACCTCAGGGGTACGCGAACGAGTCTGAGATTAGGGATCATGTTACGAGTCGGATTCGGTTTACGTTGCGTTGAACCGCCGTTTTCCCTTTACGGTATCATTTCGAAACCGACCGGAATAAATCACGGAGATATAATTATAAACCACAGGAGAAGCACATCTAACAAATTTGAGCTTTATATTAGATCCTTTGAGCGTTGTTAAGTGCCTTTGAATTTTATTTTTATCAATTAATCTATGAGCTTTCCGAGAACCTAACATTTTCTTTTGAATTTGAATTATGTTTTTGGAGGCAAGCCTATTTCTGTTTAGCAGTTGTGTATTGAAGCATAATTAATTATATAAAGCGAGGTGCTATTTTGCAATCCGTCTATTTTTTGCCATCCCTGTTTTAAATTCAATTCACTTTAGCTTCTTAGTTAAATATTTTTCTTGTCCGGGCGAATACACATAGCTGCTTAATTCGGCTGATAAGAGAGCTGAAACTCGATTTAATTGTGCTTGGTATGAGTAACAATGGTTTAAATTTTTCAATTAACTGTTCCTACTGATAATATGATGCTTTCAAAATGGCTAATATTAATAGACTTTAGTATTTTGAAACAACGTTTTTTAACCTCAAGGCTCAACAATAATCAATAACTGTACATAACTCTCTGCACACGTGGTATAGTATATCAAATGTAGATGAATTTACAGTATTGGCGTGTATTTAATACAACGTTTCACCAATTAAGATAGAATGCAGTACCGATTACACGACAACGTAAACAGTTGTTATAACCCTTTTTAATACCGCGAGAAACAAAACGGCTATTTGTTAAAGTGAACAACAAATTATAGGGATCTTGAGGAAATCCGTAACTGAATGTTGATGGAGACGGAGAACAATTCCGCTTAGAATTCCAATAAGAAGTTAGTAGCGCTATTAAAATTCAAGACAACGCGGTGGGCGCGGGAACGCAGTTAGTATGCGATTGTGCCAAAATAACCGTGACCATGTATTTGATAGATATTTGCTCTGACTCCGATAAGCTTATCTCCCTGGTTAACCATAAAATAATGCTAATTTGATTTGCACAGTTTCAAAATAGCTGGCCTTAGCTTTACGCAAATTTATGTTTCATACATATCAAAATTGATTGCTTCATTCATAACAGAATGAAAGCTAAATCCAAATTAAGTTTCAGTTAATTTTGTCTTATAGACAGCTTTTAGCCAGTATAGAATAGTCAGTAGTGATTTCTGGCGCAAAGGTCCGATAAAATTTTGTTGTTATTTGACTTTCTGGAGAAAAGATTAAATAATCTTTACATTTTCAGGATTTTTTTCAAAGCTTAAAGTTTGTACTATTATTAAAAAGAGGTTTTGAGGTCCTGTTCTATTTAGAAAATAAGAATGAATGCTTTTAGCAATGCGTCCTACCCGTACTAACATACGCAGTTGAGACATGAACACTGACTGCGGGATTGGTACACAAATTCAAAGTCACTCAACATGCAATGGAGCAAGCTATTCTCGGGGTCTCTCTTAGGGATAACATCAGATATGATTTAATCCGTAAGAGAACTAAAGTTACCGACATAGCCTGCCGAATTAGAAAGTTGAAGTGGCAGTGGGCTGGTAACGTATGTCGCAGAACCGATGGCCGTTGGAGCAGACGAGTTCTGAAGTGGAGAACGCGTCTCGGCATGCGCAGCGTAGGACGCCCTCCGGCCCGATGAACCGACGACTAGCGAAAGGTCGCTGGTGGAGGCTGGATAAGAAAAGCGGAGGACCGGGATATCTGGCACAAAATGGGGGAGACCTATGTCCAGCAGTGGACTGCGATAGGTTGAATTGATGATGATAGATGACAGTACAAAATTACAGTTTATTGTTTAAAAAAAATCAACATTTCGCTGAGCGCTTACATTATCTTGACTTAAAAAATACTGGTACACATTGTAGTATTTTGACGGTTATAATACTTATAAACCAGTACTCGTATAAGTACTTTCTAGATATAAACAAGCGAACAATTCATTACCAAGACAAATGGTGGAAAGTTATTTAGCAAATTCCGTTTCTGTTGAAGAAATTCTCATTTTCTGTTTCATTAGTAAAATTTAATCTTATTACGCGAGACGAGAGAGAAGCAATATCTTGAAGGAATCCTTGTAACGAGTGCGGGGAAATGTTTTGCTTTTTTTCATCCCTGTAAATTTGCAACCGGAATTAATGTCGGATTGAAACTTCTTCCCACTTCAAATACTAAGCTCGGATTTTTTGAGACTACATTTTATTTAATATTAGAACGTTGTTCTAAAGAATTTTATATAGGCCTCGGTTCCTCCCGCGATTTATAACTGCTATAAAATACCTTGTCACCGCATCGTGTTCTTTGGAATTTCGTGCATAAGGAGGGTTGTAAAATGTGAACTTATTACCTCACTTTTTAATAGCCTTCTACATAACGTGTCATATGACTTGCTAGGCATTAAAGAATATTGAATAGTTTAAGAACGAAAACAACATGACTTTCATTGTATTTTCTAAATTACCACCTTCTTACTTATAAAGACAATATTGTTAGTTTATTATTGTAGCTTCTTTGGTGTTGCAAATGTCCATGGGTGGCAGTATTCACTTTCTATCAGGTGATCTGTCTGCTCGTTTGCCCCCTATACTATAGAAAAAAACTTATGATCTTAGTATAATCATTATCTAAATTTGACTGATTTAATAATATATATTTAAGGCTAAAAATACGCTAACTTTAACAATTGCTTATTTATCTTGTACAATGTTTTTCGCGGGGCAATCGGGACAAGTGGACCCCCAAACCCCTGACAATTATCTTTTCGTTTCATGTTTTGTAAGCACGAACGGGCGAGATCTATTCAACGTTTTGTCAATAAGAAGCACATTTATTTTAAATATTGTCAGACACGGAACTGTGGGCTGGACTCAATAGCCTCTTTGAGGACAAACGTAAAAGAGTTTCCGAAAAAAATAATTTTAAAGTCCCAGAAATGGTTCGCTTTATTAGCATAATAATTTAATCTATTACATGTTAAATATATCGTATGATATTTATACAAATATGCCTATTCATAAAAATTATTAGCATAACACAGTTGTTTTTACCTTAAATACAATTAGAATAATCATATTTAGGCATGCCATTCCCATCTTTAACTAACACTCCACTATAATTGTAGTCTATTTATTTTACTTACGCAAAAAAGTAAAATGAGGTGGCTTGAGAGGGTGCACGAATCCTGTTTGTAGTTATTTATGATGGGAAATACTTGTTATGCGATTATTATTATTACCCGGAACCTCGACCATTTCACCAAATGGATACTACCCATTTGGTGTAATGGTCGAGGTTTCGTGTTCGATCCCCGGGCAGCCGGGCAGTACAAACATTTTTGCGCATGAACATGATGTCGGTTTGTATTGGTCTAGGTCTTTTTTTGTATATTATGGATATATTTACGAAAAAGAATTAACTTTAAGAATATAACTTTGTTTAAGCGTTGTTTAGCCCATAATAAAAGTTTCATACTTAACTTGGGACTAGCTAGCGCTGCGTGAATGTCAGTGTATATTTATTGTTGTTACTAGCTTTTGCCCGCGGCTTCGCCCGCGTTATATTCGGGATGACAAAATTATTCTGTTTTCGTTACCAGGAAAGTGGAGCCATCCACTACTATCAACATACCAAGTTTCAATAAAATCTACCTTAAAAAGTGAGGAAAATTGGATATGATACTTCCTCCCCTATTTGAAGGGTTTGGGGGTGGATTTTTGAAAAAAAATATATAAAAAAAAATAAATATATAAACCTATTCTAGCCTACTATCAACATACCAAGTTTCAATAAAATCCGTTCAGCCGTTTAGGCGTGAAAGCGTAACAAACAGACAGACAGACAGACAGAGATACTTTCACATTTATAATATTAGTATGGATTTACACTATATTATCTATGCTATGGAGAAACGCCACTGCCCTGCAGTAAGACATCTTACTAGGCTAGTACGCGCTAGGTACCAAGAAAATCCATATTTTGCGTAAAAATCACACAATTTTCTGGCACGGCCCACTTTAATCCCCGCTAAGGTGATTTGCCTCCGGCGAATTTCTCAATTTTTCGTCGTTTGTTTGCAGCTGAGATTGTTTTAAAAGTAGGTTCCCTTAACGTCAAACGGCATGATGTATTTTAATGATAAAACACGTAGGAAAATGTTTTCTAACCGTTAGATGGCAATATTTACTTCATATAATGAATGTACACGTACACCGTCACATAATGTATTATGCCTTATTTGTTTATCTACAAAACCACATTCTTTTACTAACGATTAAGTCTTTTCTTTGTTGGTGAATTTGTTTTGTTTGTGTTTGTTAGTGAACTTACAAGTATTGATAAATATACTAGTGTATCCGAATAGTTATCATATTCATCGTCCTATATGATTCACTAATAATAAGCGCGTAGGGACGTGACGACCCATCGCCCGCTGGTGTATTAGCTTTATGCTAGAATCATCGGTGCAATCAGTCACGTCGGGCAGCTTGTGGCGAGCTGATGGTGTGTGGCGCGCACCTCGGTCCCGTGCTCCGGGGAACTCTCTGGTCTTCGCCCTCGTCTCACTGTTGGTGGGCGAAGTGGACCCCATGAGGACGCAGATCCTACCTCACCGCTTGCTTCATTGGCCGTCGGGAGTGCGTCGCTAGAGCTATATGCTCGGGGTGGAAGTGTCTAATGCGTAATACGAGGAAACCGCTCCGAGTGACCTGCGTTGTTATCGCGATGGTGAAATCGGTGCGCACCTCTCGACACCCTAGCCGCGAGCGCCCATTTGCCCTCTTCGCCCTCACTGCAGCGACCATTAGGGGGCCCATCTAGCGCGGCGAGTCACCGCCTGTCTCTATTTTACTGTGAGACTAGTTAATGAAGGCGTCCGTAGTCTCCCCCATAGCCCAGATATTCAGTCCACCAAACCCAATTCCATAGCCCAGTATCGTAGTTTCCATATATTTACAATAGTCTTCACACCTGGCGGGGGTCATCATGGGTTGTATCATATTGTGCATTCTGTGATAGCATCCGCCACGTGTAACACATACAAAGATTAAACATTCGAGAAAAGGCCTCTGTGCTGTTGGCTTCGGCCCCACACATGCCTTCCAAAGGACCGGGCCACTATTTGGCCCGTGAATCTTAAGGATTTCGAAAACATAATAATAATAATAAATATTCTTTATTTCCTCTTCACAATAGGAACCTTAATCTATTTGGTTATCTAGGTACAAGCTCATAAGTATATATCTCTCCCAATGTAAGAGAGGCTGGTGCCTGAGATCGGTTTGGGAAACCGGTGTTACAGGTCACCAGGCCCACCCCTTCAGGGGATTAAATGTTTGGGTTAAAACATTCCTATGAATCAGCAGGATGAATATAAATAAATAATCATATTAATAACAATCACAACTTTAGAGAAGATTGAGATAATTAATGATAATAAATCCTAACCGTACAGTTTCGGTTGCAAGTTTGTGTGTGCTGTGTGTGTGTGTGTGTGTGTGTGTGTGTGTGGTGTGTGTGGTGTGTGTGTGTGTGTGTGTGTGTGTGTTTTGTGACTGTGCGCTTGCATGTGTATGTGTGTGTGTACTCGTGTATTCGTGTTTATATAATATACGTATAAAAATATATAGTACTTATGTATATTAATATAACAAATCTACAGATATTACTTCAGTGTAGCAAGTAAGGCTTCTGTATGTTCATAAGACATACTCAAAAACCATTTGGTAAGAGTCCTCTTACCGTGAATGTGTCCATAGAATAAATGTCAATTAACTTGTTAATTTTATTATAAATGAATGGCCCCAAAATGCAAAGAATCTGTGAATAAATTTGGTTTTCGGCTGGAAGTTATGATTACACACCTTGTGCCATCTACGTTTTGCTAATAATCAGGATTGAATTCTAAAAGAGCATGTTGCTTTTTTACTATATTTAATAAATAATTGGCGAACGGTTAAAACTTCACAATATTCAAAATAATTTTGTGGGATAAAGAAAAGGTTTAAACGTGCATATTTTAAGAATTGTTCGTTGAGCCACCTCTACCTGTTTAATTCACTGGTTAATTTATGCCGATCTTTGATTTTTTACATTGTAAGTATAAATGATAAGATGCTGAATATTTATAAATCATGTTCAGCATTTGAAGCTATTATTCAATTGTATAAGTGACAATTACTATAACATAAATGTAATGTATAAATATATTGTGATAGCAATAAAATAAATATCAAATAGTAAGGAGTGTTACATAACGTTGGCAAGATTTAATTCCTATATAGCGGCTTGTTAAGCTTTTTTCTTATTATGGAATGGCCTTTTGCTGCGCGTTCCTTAGAGACCGAAGTGTTAATAGGAATTCAAACTATCTTTCACAGAGGCAAGCTCGCCGTACGCTAGCTGAGCACTTAGCGCCCTTAGCTGCTTATTTCGTATTAATATGGGTACACTTTAAACAATCTTGTCGCACTTGCTTCAATCTGTTTGAAACATTTTCGACATTATTGTAAACCAGATAAATTATATATCGTGGAAATTAAATAATTAATTTCTATTGAAATTTGAACAAAAATCACAAAAATACAAAAAGTAGAATCTATTTGATGTGATGAAAATAACAACAATTATTTGTTTTAATCAAATTTACAGAACATGCTATGCAAGATCGGTTCATTACCCACAACACAGATGCACGACTGGATTGATGCATAATTTCAAATATTTTGAACTTCACATGCTATAATGAATCATAATTAACATCATCAGCTCATTATACGTCTCCGCCAAAAGGCAACAGCCAACCCGTACAAGGTCTATAAAAGATCAAAGTCGTCCACGCACCCAGTGCGGATTGTCTGACTTACACAGAACCCTTTAAATTCTTCGTAGGCGTAGGTTTCACACGATGTTCCATCGCGTTGGAAAAACGCACATATAATTTTGTACATAGCGGATTTGAACCTGCACCCTCGTTCCTTTTTGGTGTGGACTGTTACCTCCATCGGAAGGTAACAATCCACACCAATGAGCCACCGATACTCTGTTCTTATGATTTTATTTTTTAGACTGAGATTAGACTGAGATTAGACTGAAACTGGCAGAAAGATTCTAGCAGAATAAAAGGTCTTTTTGGTCTAAAAAAAGGCTGTTTTTAAAAGTATGTATTTAAATAATCGAAAAGATTCGCACGTTGGAATCAAAAATTATGAATGGAAACAGCCTTTTTTAGGAACAAGTCTTTTTTTCATCCTTGTCTATCGCGTACCAGTTTCAACCTCATCTTAGTTTGTTGTTTGACAATATGTGCTAATGATAGATCTTGGTCATTTCTATCACCAGTTTTTATGGTTCCGTAGCCAAATGGCAAAAAACGGCACCCTTATAGATTCGTCAAGTCTTTCTGTCTGTCCATACGTATGTCACACCCTTTTTATTCCGAAATTATAAGTATAAACCATTCAAACTTTGTAAGTATATGTATCCTGTAAACCGCTATAAGGTTTCGACAAGAAACTTGACAAAGAATTAATATATTTTGGTTTTGTTCCGCATACATTGCACTGAAATTCAAATTTTTTTTTCATCGAATCCGCACGTCTGGGTATCAATGTGTAGATCTTGACAAAAAACATTGAGGTTTCTAGTATAATTTTAAAAAAACTAAATTGTTTTGCGCGAGAGACACTTCAAGAGTTTAAAAAGTGTGTGGACACACTTTAATTTCTAAACTATGGGATTGATAAAATAAATAAAAAATATATAATGTACATTACGATGAAATCTAACAACGAAATTTAGTTTGAACGATATCTGGTCTGTAGTTTTTTTTATACCTCATAAACGGTGAACCACTATTTTCGCTCATTAAAGCTGTAAATAAAAATTATTTTAATTTATGTTACTTGCTACTGCTGCGAGTCTGACTCGCGCTTGGCCAATTTTTTATTTACCATAATTACAGAAATAATAACGTTTAATGAAAGATACAAAGCTATATTTATGGAATATTAAATAGACACTGGTGCCTTCTTTAAGTCTATGCCGGCGCGTGAATTGATTGTTTGACGGCTGCTTAATTACGTTGTTAATTAAGTTATACAAACGGTGTTCCTAATTGACGTTTGATATTTTTGGACCGTACTTAAAATGTTCCGCTAAGTCGTTCGGTTCAAATCTTCTAATAAGTATTAAATTATCTTTGATGTTTGTGGCCCTTTTTAACTTTGACCCTTGCTTACTCAAAGGTTGAAGGCGTATAGCAACTTCAAAGTAAACTATCTTTAAGCTTGTTCGACCTTTGTTTCGAACAAGCAGTAGGGTTATGTTGTTACAAAATTTTGTAGTCTCCCATCTTCTTTAAATTAGCTTTAGTTAAGTTTGTACTAATACGATATCAATTTCAAAAGTATAACTCTTTTGATGCGACGAGTAAGTAGTATTTGTAGTCTGCGAGTTAGTTAAAAAAGCCATTGTGCGTTCGTATTACATGACAATTAATTAAAAAGAGTTTATTATAAATCAATTTAACAAGGTACGACGACGTTTTTAATTTTTCGTTTGTATTATAAGTATTTGAATATAGTATATAGCCGGATCTGACGGCGTACCGTGCTCTCCGAATCATAAACTCGACTGTCCTAAGCAAATTTGGCAAATGGCACCAAGTAACTTTTACTATAAAGTTTCCCTGTGTGATTCAAATCCACGATCCCTTAATTAAGCGACAATCTTAACGTTCAAACACATCGCTTTTTATCTTTTAACTATAATTTATCAGTTCGATTTTTCATAATTAATCTGTAACGTCACACTACATGGCACATGCCTTCCCACCCAGCATAGCTATAAGAAGGTTGGGCTCATTACGCAGGCCTGGTGCGGATGGTAGATGCTAACGACTACCATCCTAGGTTTATAGCCGAGGCAGAAGTCTTAATGTTACTCGTATATTCATATAAAAATTTGGTATTCAATACAACATTTCGTATAAAAGTCAAAATAATGTCAAAAATAGTTGTGGTGGTGTAAATACACCACCACAACACACAGAGAATATTCTTTAGTATAAAATATGAACCAATTTCAGGGTCATTTTACAAGACCGTTGCAAAAGAACGAATGTTAATAATTGTTCCGAGTAGGCACGGTGAGATAAATAAGAAAAATAATTATCCTCAAAATTCTTTGATCAATTTGCCTGCGGGCACCGAGGCATTTTGGTTTTTTAAATGAGCAATTTAAAGTAAAATATTCATTAAGACGGTAGACCAAAATGGTTAAGAAGCTACTAAGCCAAGGATTTCTGGGTCGATTCCCAGTCCTCCCATTTTCTCGATATTGCCACTTCGCAAGTTCGGTTCGTTTAATTTGTCTATTGAGTATCTAACTTTATTCTGATAGTAAACATAGTTTATCTTGTAAAACATTAAAATAACGGGTAAACGTGTGTCCGTTCACAAGTTATTTTACGAATAACTTGTGAACGGACCACACGTTTTTTAAATAATTTTGCCTTAATATAACACACCTGCATTGAACCCACGATGGGTCACGATTTAATCTGCTGTAAGGGAATATCTGTGGCCTGAAGTTGCCTCATTGGAGTCTTTTTTTAATTGTTCAGTTAAACCTCTTTCGTTTGGTCATAACAGCTTTCCAAGATAATAAAATGAATGCTTTTTCATTCCTATAAATCTAATTCAGTCTACAAGTTAGACATAGGTTTCCCCAATTTTACGCCAAATATGGTAGTCCTACACTTTCCTGATCTAGCCCCCACCAGCGTCTTTTAGCAAAAAAATCTCACTTCAAAAAAATCATTTATGCCGCGGAATATAAATGCGAGTAACTTGTCCGTTTTAATCCGTGTAAATCAGTGTGACATATATGGCAGAATGAGCGATCGAACTATCCAATCAACATAAGGGGTGCTGGACAAATGATGTTCAATTTGAGCGACCGGAGACAAACGAGTGTCGTCGATGTGACACTAAAAGCTGCCTATTAGGTAATGTATCCAACGTTATGATGGTGCAAGCTAATTTTGGCATCACATGATGAATGATGTTCAGTCTTGACATCCGGCGAAATTGATGATTTATACACAGTTATAAATTGCGTGTGCTGTGCTTGGGTTTATATAAATTAGATGATACAATAAATCTGCATTGTAGCGCTCCTATATATGAAGACACTTAATGGCGGGATGTTTTAAAATTGTCATAATTTTCAGGTCTGAAACTTTCTATATTCATATTCACGCATAATTGTGATATATATAATAAGTTGACACATAAGTTTTATTTGTTCAAAATAGAATTGAGTTCATTTTCCGTAGCGATATTTTATGAATTAATTTTCCTTATTAGTAAACTAAAGTAGTCGACAAACGCATGCATTTAAAATATGAAAATAAAATACGTAGGCAATAGGTATAGTAACTATTGATAAATGCTTTTAAAATTTAAAACATATAATGGGTCTTATAATAGTTGTAAATATTTTGAAACAATTAGCAAGCTTATACATGTCTTAGACAATATATTATACTCGAAGGTTTGTTCAGACCTTAAGTCTATTGTTTTGTAAACTGAAACGCGGCACGAAGTAACTTTATGTTTACTTTATTGAAAGTTCAACAATCAGTGATACCTGCTTCAATGGTCTGAAAACTTTTACTAGAGAGCCAATAAATAGAACCTGTCTTTATTAAATTGTTTCAATAAAAGGATAAGTAATTTTCTGAAGATATTGTAAATTGTTCGTTTTAAATCCGGCTCGAAGGACCACATTGTTATGTTAAGGAGCGAGCACTTAGCATAACATAACAAGTATGTTGATTATTATGTGTGGAATAAGAGATGTTATGTAGAAATTAAGAGTTTATTGAAACTTCACAAGATTAAATGTTAATGTGACGAGAGCATGATTGCAACTGTCTTTACATACAAAGTTATAATTCGCAATTAGTCTGCGTTCAAAGTAGGTTACCTGTTACCAGGCGTAAAATAATGTTATACAATAATAAAATATAGGTTTTGAACCATACATTGAATGATACCAAAAATAGGATCCTGATTGTACTAATTTATTCTACAGAAATTGGGAAAAGGGTTTCAAGAAGACTAGTAATATTAAGCTATAGCAAACTTATTAAAATAAATTATACGTAAAATATTGAATACAATCATTCATTATATGAAGATTCTTCTTAAATACGAGATAAATGTATCATTCCATAAATTAATCAAATAAATCTTAAATATGGTTGCTAGATGTTCCAGTGGTAACAATATCTTACAAGAGTCGGGAATTCGATTACCATTGTATACGAATCATGACTTTTTTGTTTTACTCATCATCACCATTAGCTTATTTAACTCCCCATCGGAGCACTAGCCTACCCGTAAAGGGATACAGGCCTTGGTCATGCACGCGGGCTCAGTGCGGATTGACGACTGTCACCCACTTTGGAATCTCTTCGCAGGCGTGCGCACGCGGCAGGTTTCCTCACGATATTTTTCACCGTAATGTATCGATACCGTAATAAAATTCAAAAATTTGAATTACATTGGTACGTAGCAGGATTTGAACCTGCGCCCTTCTGATCAGTTCACACCCTTGAGCCACCGACGCTCACTGTTGTGTTTATAAAATGCTAATAATTTTAAGTGATTATGTTAAAAAAAAACATTATTTTCTCACGAAGTCATTACACGAAGCAGTATAAAGTAAGGAATTTTTGAATATGTAGTGATTAAAACCAAAAATCATAACATTAATTGAAACAAAAATTTTAACCTTAATAAGAATAAAATTGAATTCATTAAACAACAACAAGACCTTATGATTATGTCATTTAAAATTTTAATAATAACACAATTGACTTGACAATACCTTGGTCAAGTACGATGAGCAATAAAAACATTAGCGTCTACCTTAATTGACATCTTCAAGTTATTACGCATAATAATTGTCGTTCTGAAGGGGCTTCTTTGATTGGAAAGTAGCAAACGATGCAGTGTCATAAATTAATTAATTGTTAAGACCTTCTCCTTGGCATTCAATTTCCGTAAAGTATTTTAACCGTTCGAGGTACTTTTCATAGAAACGGGACATTCGCGTAATAAAAATCCTATCCTGCAAAAGGATACATGCCTTGCAATTATTTATCTTTGAAAATAAACAGCAAGTTTAGGTTTCAATTGATGTGTATTAATAATAATAATAAAATTTATTTATTGCTTCTTCACAAGTAACAATTTCAACATGTGGTCCTTATTAGCTACTTACAATACACAGTTATTTTTGTACCTTTATTGTGAAGCAATTGGATGTGGCTCAGCTATGTTGATAAATGAGACTAGTACCTATTTACAACGCTGGTTTTCAGCAACCACGTCTCTTCAGGTGTTACACGAGGTTAATGATATGAGGGCAACTACATTAATGGTATTATATGACAATGAGACAGTGAGTGGTGAGAAACTAAATTGTAGCTTGTTAATAATTTTGAAAAATAGGTTGTATTAAGTTTATACAGTTAAAAACAGTTAAAAAAAGATGTATTATAAGCACATTTATGGGTGACGTGTGTTTTGAGTTTGCGCACGTGTGTTTGGGAGTGTGTGTGTGTGTGTGTATGTTGTGTCTAAGTATTTCATAACCTCAATGCGGTTATGAAATAATAAGGGAAAGTCATTTTTATTATGTTGTTTTTGTACGAACTAATTATTTTGTACTATCAGTGACTGCTCATTAAGTGACTCAGTGAGATACTGTGAATAGGGGATGCATTCCGATACGATACTAAATTCAGTCACAGAAAGTACATCTATATTAAACTAGGACTTTGTTTGAAGCTGAGATTGAAAGCGCCCACTTGGGATGCAGCGTCTATGATACCTCAGACCAAATATTTATAGTTAGTAAACTCCTACGTGCTTATCGTTAGTGCGCGTCAGCTCACCAAGCCAGCAATTGTTTGATGTATGCGGTCACAGACATCTTGCTCAATGATGCAAATTGTTCAGTTAGCATCATTACGTTTAGTCGATAGAGACCAGGTGTGAGCTGAATAAACTTATCTTAAAGGAACTTATTAATGTAACATTATTTTTCTATAGCTCCTGACACTGTTTGATTATGGTTTTAGAGCGATGTATATCAAACAAACATGTTGCTATAATGTCTTATCCTTAACATGTGTTTTAATTATTGAAACTATATAGCATATTTTATATTCGGATTTAAAATGTTGTGATTTAAGTGTGAATTTACACGATTACAATATAAACAATTTCAAAATCTGTACATACAAACGTAGATTGCATAAGACAATGGAAATAATTCGATTGTTTCCAATCATTCATATCAGTCATTATCCTATCACTGCAAAGTTTCCTCGCTATTTAATTCTTCGATTAAATTTTTGGATATTTAAGTCAAAATATACATTTCAATGCCATAATTTGTGCATACAAGGCACGTACATACGTACAATTTAATCTGATTTCTATCTGTCATTTAAGTAATTTTGGCTAACAAGACATGAGAGACTTGTAAGACATGAGAGGACTTTGTCAGAGCTTTTTGCTAACTTCTAAGACAAGTTATTTGGCTTGTCCCTATTAAAAAAGTGTTGTGATAATGTTCGTCGCAATGATTAGACAGAAGCGACATTGACAAACGACATCGGTGTGACACTGAACATCTGTTATTCACAAAAATGAGATAAATATACTATATATTATGTTTCTAAAATTGGATTTTAAGAAATCTGGTGTAGTATTTTTCACCAATTTGTATTGAAATTTATATGATTAAATAGTGCAATGCTTTAAGGTAGGTTAGAGGTTAGAGAATAGATACGATTACGTTACCATGGCATGGTTGTTGCAGTTAGTAAATATATAAGGAAAACTAGTTAAGTGTGAATCGGCTTATCTACGTTAGCAGACCACAGTACAATGACAGCTTGCTATCAAAGAAGCAAAGCCAGAGCATATTTCAGTCGGAAAGCATATATTTTAATCGAAAATGTTTGTTTGTATTGCTCTGTTTTGTGTAAATAACTGTGATATCTTGAATGTCTGTGTATACGAATATTATAAAGATCTTTGGAAATTTCATCATTTTTGTGCCACAGTCTAGAAAGTCGCCATTATGACCAGGAACTATCATCTAAATAGCTTTAACATAGTTACAATGATTTTGTATTTAAATTGCATATCAACAGTAACTGAAAAACGAATTTAGTTTCATCTGTTTGAAGAGCAGTTTTTCTGGAAACGAATGATGATATTATACCTTTACATGAGCGTTTCAGTTGCCCTGTTGTTGATAGAAAATAATAAAAAAAAACAACTTAGGTAGTAATGTAAAAAATATATTATAGGATAGTTTTTTATATAAATAAGATTGACACTATTATTATTTTTTTAATATTGTATCAAAAATTAGTTATTAATTGGTTTTATTCGATTTAAATAGTGTTATATTTTATTGTCCTTGTGAAGATAATATGCATTCCTTTTTAAATAATTTCCTCATGATAAAGCTCTAATATATTTTTTATTAATCAGTTCAGTATAATTAGTAAGATTATTCACAATAAAATGCAAACATATGGTGCTTATGTGTATATACGCTCTAGTCTACTGGCACTAACTATGCTCACGAGTTTAAAGGATAAAATGGGCTTAAAAAGTATTGTAACTGATTTAAAATAGCCAATTTATGTTACAAATGGAACGACATGCTTCAACGCGTAGTAACATGGATTTTTTTACAAGATTAGAGGTTCGTGGGGGTTTTTATTCTCCTTTGTCCTCGGTAGACGAGACTAATAGATTTTCCATTAAGGGACCCGTGAGTTACATGGCAAGAAACCGCTTTAACTAACGACTATCCATTTACTTTAGCGAATTATAGCATTAGTCAACTATTAGTAAAAAAATATTTATCATAAGGTATGGGTTCGTTGAACACAGAATTAAAATCATTTGGGATTGATTTTTTTAAGTAGATTAAGTACCTACCTATTTTTCACTGTCACCTCATACTGAGAACGAAGTTGAGGTAAGTAGATTGAGGGAATGTAAAAAACATTCGAACATGAAATTACTTTTAAAAATACCCATTAAACCACACCTTTCGATTTTTAAGTCGTTATTTTCCAATATAGCGCGTCGGTGGCTCAATGGTGTGGACTGTTGCCTTCCGTCCGGGAGGGCGCAGGTTTTAATCTCGCCACAGTCCCAATGTGTTTGATTTGCGATTTAACTTGCGAAATGTACTTATCGAAGCTTCACGGTTGCAGGAAAAAATCGTGAGGAAACCTGCGCACGCCTACGAAGAGTATTCAAAGGTTTGCGTGAATAGGACAATCCGCGTAGACGGCTAAGACCTATACAACCAATACGGGTAGGCCCGTGCCCCTCGGTGGAGTCGTTTAATGAGCTGATGATGATGATTTTCCAATAATAAGTAATCGTTTATATTGAATGTACTCTAGTTTTGTATATAATGTACTCGTATATTTAGATCTTAAGGAGCAACCTGTCTTCCCATGGTTGTAATATTGATATTAAATGTTTCCTGTTAGAGAGCTCCGGTAAATGCATGCTCATGCGTAATCATAAAATGCTATTGGGCAAGGCGTTTCTTTTTGTTTTGATGCCGAAGATGTGTTATTATTACAGGTTCAATTTATCAATATTTCTTTACTGTTGTACTCATATGCATGAATAATTCCTCTTCTTTATTTTCATAACCCTAAACAAAATCCATTGCCTAGATTTAGAGATAATAAGGACACAAAGAGCAGACCGATTTGACTAGCGACTTTGCTAATAAGTTTGTTGTGTAGTGATGATGTTTTTGTGTATAAAATAATGTCGTCATCATCATCATCAGCCCATTAGACATCCCCACTGAGAGGCGCGAGCGTACGCACAATCCTTGAATCTCATCGCAGGCTTGCGCAGGTTTTCTTCGCGATGTTTTCCATCACCGTAAGAGCGTCAGATAGCGTTCATAATATATCAAAAATTCGAGAACACATTAGTACATGGCGGGATTTGAAACTGCGCCCTCCATATAATCCATAGGAAGACTATAGTCCACACCATAAAACCACTGACGCTCATCAAAAAATTGTATACTTCGATAATAAAAACAATTTTTCAGATCAGATGGTGTGAGCCGGATTATTGCAGTAGTATATTTGTAGTTATATATATAGGGAAAAATATACAAGAAACTTTTTAATGACAAGGTTACAAAAATCCACGGTGAACTTGCTTATCTGCAGCAACCATGAAACGCTCTGTCTTTGTTGGTGAATCTGTCCCAACGGGGGTAAATTACCGTTTTTTATTACGACGCTTCATACGTTTTTGACTAACAGTCTTTTTTATGCTGCTTAAAAACAAAGCAAATTCAAGTAAAAAAAAACGTGCTGGTACATATTTGTACTCTTGTGAAACTAAAAAATAAGGTATGAGCAGTATATAAATATAGAACTTCAATACTTTTAGTTTGATTCATAAATATTTGGATTAAATTAAAAATCCAAGACGAGAGCAGAATAAATAATATATTTTTCTTTTTTAGATTATATGTCCTTACAGAAAGGCACGAGCTTACCCGTTAAGGCCTTAGTCATCCACGCAGACCAGGCGTAAAGGCCCAGTTCTGATTGGCCGACTTCACGCACAACTATTGTATCTCTTCATATGTGTGCACAGGTTTCCTTACGATGTTTTATTTTCACCATTAGAGCGTCGGATAAACGTACTCGTACATATGGTTACGAAAGTACATTGGTACGTGGCGGGATTTGAACTTGCACCCTTCGGATTGGACGGCAACAGTTCCAACAAACCAATGAGCCACCGACGATTCTTTGGCCATTCAATCAGACCAAAGTAAAGGTAACTTTTATTTAAATAAATCAAAATAGGATAAAATTCGGTGCGCATTAATTAAATATTTTGTTTTAAGTAGTTAATTTTCAAAACTGTTCAAATTTTTTTCTTTGGTACGATTGCGAATAAACCTGTAAGGGTCAGTGCGGCTCAGAGTGGCTTTGGCAAATTGATTTTACGTGTATTGTTGGAGTTCCACGTCGTCGGTATATTGATGTTTTAGATCGACGCCGGACTATCTGGGCTTTACTAAGCCGTTTTATACTTCTCAGGCTTATCATTTGCTCTGTGACCCGTGTTGAGACTAAATGCTTGGGCGCACCGATTTCTTTTGTAATCTACTGCATTGTATAAAATCCTTAACCACCGCAATAGGATACCTATATTTTAAAGAAACAGTTGATTTTGATTTCGGAAGATAGACACATTGTATATAATTTGCTGTAAAAAAACAAAAACATATTGTATTTATTATGTTTGTACGTTATTAATTTTATTTATAACCTCTAAGTTCCAGTAACTACTTTCGTAGTCTGCTAGTCTGAGTATATGGTTAACATCGCTATAGGGTAGTGGGTGTGAATCTTACGGGAAGACTGTAAAGTCACTCTGTGTCATATAAAGAGTTTGATTAGAAGTCAGCGTGGGTGGGTTACTGCCCAATCCCCCCATAGCAATGCTGGTGCCGGCATGTGCCTTGCAATGGGATAGTAGCAGTTTACGATGGCGTGGTTTATTTTATTTGATCTATAGAATTCACGTTTGACGTAGTCATAAAAAAATCTCTCAGATTTTTCAACCCGTCATCATCGAACCTGACCAAAATGCGCCCTTTTCTTCCTATTTTGTAATTATAAGAATAGCTTCGAAGAGAAATCTGAGACAGAGGGTTTGAGGTAGATCAGGTCAAAAGTTAATTTAGTTTGTTGGCGGGAGTGTACTGAAGGCTCGAAGCGCGCGGCTTGCCGCGAAATAGGTGTTGAGCGAGTGCTACTTTCGACGTTGAAATTATTATATAACACAATATGTAATAAACTTAAGCACAATTAGTTCTGACTTTTAACAAAATTCAACTTATCTATATCAATAAGATTAAGAAGCGAATAAAAGTTTGCTTGTCATGGTTTTACGCAAAAAGACTTAACCTTAAAATAACACATATTCTTGACAGTACATTTCAGTTGTGAACACATTAAACGTCACTTTGTTTATTGCAACATATTTAATTTTAACTTAAAATAATATAACATTTGGTCACAATCACCAATTCTCTCACCTCACCAAACTCTTCCACTTCTATGTTTTGTTTTTATATGTAAATAGAGTTATTTAATCGTGCATTTGTAGCGAAAGCAGTAAAGGAGTAGCTAGCTACAAATGGATCGTTAATTTTTGCTTTGATTAATAGAACTTCATTTTGAATGGTAATATTTCACTGAACTCTAATTTATTCTACCCTTTAGTCGTTTAAAACTCATTCATTCAAATTGCTAGATCTATAATAATATCGGTAATATGTTTGAAATATTTCCAATTGGAAATGAAACAACTGACAAAGTTTTTACACTGCACTGACTTAATCATCTGGCCACGGTAGTGCCTTCGCCAAGACTACTTACCTTTTTTTAAGTGTTTTGTCTTTTTTTTGGACTCTCTTAGAGTTGGTGTCTAATATGCCGGAAAGGTCATATCTCAGGATATGATGTCCATAATAAAACGTACAAAGTCTTAATTGATCAGATCTACTACTTAAGATTTTGTTTATGTAGAAAATACGTCGATTGCGTCACTGGCATACTGATGATAATCAAAATGTTTTGCTACTTCCTGAAGTGCTAGAAAGCTGAATTCTAGTATAAACCTAATATATCGGACTGTGGACAGTAACTAAACAACCTAATACGTAATTATGAAAAAAATAAACCTTAAAAAGACTACCTAGCAACTTACAAAAAAAAACTAAAATCACACCAACAACATTTCATGTAAAATGTTGCCAAGACGACCACTTAAGGTTTGCGCTGTGAAAAGATATCAGATCTCATATAGAGCCAAACTTTTCAATCTACACGACCTAACTTTACTGACCCTTCTTTCAACAAATTCTACACACCAGTAAATAAATGTATGGCTTGGTTGTTTCGTTACTTCATTTAGATCAGAAACTAAATATTCGCATCACCTCCACAACGGTAGCAAAACGGCGAAGCTGTACATATTACTTGGTATGAAGAATTTGTTGAAGCAAGGGTCGGTAGATTTAGGTCGTGTAGATTCAGAAGCTTGGCTCTACATGCGACCTGATATCTTTTTCAGAGCGCAAACATTATGTGGTCGTCTTGGCAACATTTTACATGAAATGTTTTTTGTAGGATATATTTTGTAAAATCAGATGCCACTTTGTAAACTGCATATAATGGAAATCCCTGTACGATTCCGTTCACTTGACGTTCTAAATCCATTTCAAGAACCGTCGAAAGGTATCAATAAATTATTGTGGTGTGAACAAATAATGAAAATTATAAATTGGGATTATTTATGACCCGTGATGACGATGACTGATCGTTCGGGTATTACACAAGTACTATAAAAGTTTTTTTTACAAATGGACGGTCATGGCGCTCACCTGGTGGTAAGTGATACGCCTGACCATGTCAGCAGAGCGGCATGAAAGGAGACCAACAATTAATGAACAGTTATTATTCTCCGTTAATGACACACTGCGCCAGACATCAGAGACTACAGATGCAAAATCTCTTTTGCCCGGTAATTTCTCTAGCTACAGTGCCCTCATCCCGAAACACTGAAGTGTATACATTCCTGTTTCACGGGACGATATCTGGCATTGCGGTGGTACCTACCAAGACGACTCAGTACCGGGTCTATCTCCTAGTAAAATTGTTCAATTTGTTAGAAACCGTAAATAACAATGAGCGGTCGAGTGGCTATAATGAATTGTAAACAACTACATTGTCGTGATAAGCATAAATAATTACGAGCTAAAAGAAAAGGGGGTTTTGTATCGAGGCTTAGTAGCCGAAATGTGTGTCGATATTTTACCGTAAGATAAGCTAACGACAAGGAGGAACCAATTTGGATGTTGCGGGAAGGCTTAAGCCACGAGATTTAGCGCATCGGTGTCCATTAAGACGCCGGCGACTGAACCAAGCTCGGTCCGCTACGGTTTTATCAGTGTTTGCTATGTAAAGTAGCCTGTGTACGGATACAATGTCGGTAATATTCTCTCTCCCATGTCTACAAAGACGATACAGTAATATAATTAAAACGATAAAAATATATTAGTCTGATCCATAAATAAACAATAAAAAATCTAAAAAATCATTTTTTATGTATGTGTATTATTAATATTACTTTCGTAAACTTGATATTGTTTTAGTTTAGGAAAAATAAAGAACGACATGACATACACAAAATGTTTTTATAATGTACGCTGAAATTGGCTGTATTGGTAATTTGGCACTGGCATAAAATTTGTTCTTCAAAATCTTACTATATACGTAGTGGTTTACCAGCCTTCTCATAATGCTGAGGGTAAAATATTCAATTACGTGTCTATCCCTATGGATAATATATAAAAAAAAGGAAAAATGTTAAAATAAATATATTAAGAAGGGATAAATTAATTGAATAGGATAAAGTTATATATGATTTTTATAACAACAGATTGGGTTGTAATTTGAATGACAAAATCATTCCCCAACAACAATCGGATTAAAGTCCTCTTGTTGTTTTTAGACAAGTTAATTTGGCCTATCGGCCTAGCCGGGAAATGAACTCTCTTTGCAATAAACATTACGGTAATGTTACATCAAGCTGAGTAGACGGTAATATCTCCTAAGTACCCCCCTAATTCTTTACCCGACCTTTTAACGAAACTATAGAAACAAAACTAAATATTATGTTACGTGTTCGCGTAAGTATTTGTGAAATCAATAGAGTAAGTTCACTATATCAACTATATTAACCTAATAGAATTTCCATGAATGTATATAAGCACCGACACATTGCTTTAAAAAATAGCTTCACTCATATATATTTAAGTATAGTAGCTTAAATAAGGCTGCGTAGCTGCACGTTCAATCACGTCTTGTTTTCGTGAAAAAAAAACAAGCCATGTTTCTCCTCAAAATCCTTCAGGCATTTCATTTAAGTGTCAGTTTTTCCCGAGCTAATCCCAAAGGTTTGGCAGCTAATTTGGCCGATGCAAAATTCGGTCGACCTTAATCGGTGTACGTAGAGTTTATCAGAGCTCGCTTCGAAGACGCGCCCATTAAAGCTCTGCGGCGGACGGCGCGCTTGTGATTGATGACGCCAATTCGCCACTTGTCCGGCCCCAGTGCGCTCCCACCAACTCCAGCGCGACTTGGCACGCTCCCTTCCATTAAACTGGATATTTTTTACTCAGCTCCCCAGTTTAAATAAGGATTGAAATTTCACACGCCCGTACTGGGCGCCGTCTCTGTGGTATAGTGAGCGATCATGTTTAAAACCGCGTTCAGGGTATTTTTTACTTATTTATTTCACAGAACAAACTGGCTGATATTGTCTGCTGTTGAACACAGGTACCCTTCCCAGTTACATGTAAAATTTTGACGTAATAAATTTTCTTAAACGCAACATTAATATTAAATTATCTCGCGTGAGACCTACGTAATTACACCGTATTACACCTAAATTGTATGATTTGATTTATTAAACGTTTGATAACTTATTCATTTAAAAACAAATTAACACGATATCACAATTAACGAATATCTTATATGAAACAGCATCGTGCATTTGTAATCCTCATTAATGAATGTAGCATACCTAGTGTTGTTTTACAGTAATGAAAACGGAACGCTGCCATTAGTAACTTTCTTTAAGTGTTTCTCAATTAAATGTTACATGGAATAAATATCATTGGAACATAATGGAACGGACTTTAATGTACGGTGTCTCAACACGTGCACGCATTATACAATTTGGTACCCGTTGAAGCAACTTTATACACGCGATGCGAGGGATTCGAACTTTATTTAATAACGCTAATTGATGTTTACACGCGTTGAAATGTTCGCTATGGAGTTTTCTAGTTAACATTTACCAAGATAGCTATTTTTAATAAGAACGTAAAAGATAATTACAACACCATTTATAAAAAAACTTACATAAAAATGTTTATTTTTTCATATTTTGTTTTGTTTACTTAAGAAAATATGCAGAAATTAAAAACTTTAAAAACAACTGTATTGTTGTGTCGAAACGGAGTTTGTGTTTGTTACAAAAATAAGAAGATAGTCTGGTATAGAATATAAAAACTTTATTATTATCATACCATAAATTAGACTAAGAGAGAGTGCGCCCAAAATATTTTTCCATCAGCCATTTAAAATAAATCATTGCTGCATTCATTGTTATGTATCATTTATGATTCAAATTGTTTTATTATTTCAATTAAGATTCATAATTTCAAATTTCAAATATGAAAACCGAGCCATTGGTAAATTACATTTAATTTACCAATGGTTCGGTTTTTGGCTATAAATTTACTCCAGTTTACTACTGAGAAGAATCCAGCAAGAAGTTCAGTAGTTTCTATTTTAAAATCAGGCTTTTGATTTTAAAATACCGTATGTGTCACGTCATATATCTACTAAGACTGCGAACGTACTCGTACTAGGTCTAGTTATCATAAGACGACCGCAATATCAAACTGTCGTAAATGGCATTAGGGGATTAAAGCACTAATGCCGAGTACCTAAGTGTGATAGTTCACCATCGTTATCTCCAAGGTAAGCGAAATTTATCCTATAGATGGCAATTTCATCAAATAATTAATTAATTAAATACCAGTCACGGCAAAACATTATTGAAATCAAACATCTCATTATATTGTAAGTGAATTACCTGAAAGTATGAAAAGCTCGTTTGCGCCCACCGTTTTCCTTGCGTAATCCCCACCTGTGAGTGTAAACGCGGCGTGAAGTTAAGATGGTAATAACGCTTATGCATGGTTGAGTGAACAGCAATCGATCATTAGGAAGCCGCGTGCCTCGAGATCCGGTAGCGCACGCTACTAGCTATCCTGACGACACGACATGCCAGCCTCGATCACGTTTTAAAAGATTAACATGTTACCCGCAGATTCATGTCGATACTCGCTAAATTCACCCTCTATATTTTAGCACACCATTATAAGCTTTTGATAACGACACGTCAGTTCCCCAATAAATCCTTCCAAAGATTAAAACGTTATCACAGATTGGCGCCGATACTCGGCGAGAATAGAGTGGAAAGATATAAGCTGGACGATGTAGCAATTACTGTATATTAGTTTGCCAATAACAGCTTCTGTTCGTTCAGTCTTTAAAATTGGCTATTACTGAAATGAAGTAAGCACGCTCCGATTTCGGCCATAAATAGAAAGTGCCTATAAGGTTAACGACAGGGTAAGAGGTCCGTAAACACAAGTAATGATAGTAACATAAATTGTTCAAAAAGCAGATTAATTGACTTTAAGGCTATTTTTGTGTTTAACTGTTAGATATATTACATAAAAATAAAACTTAAATATGATATAACAATGATGATAATGAAATATAAAAAACCGACCTTCTAAATACATTCAAGAATAGAATACTAGACAAAAAAAATATTGTTGTATTGATGATCATGTTTTAAGTCAGTTAATAATTGACATAAATACAAAATTGTATGCATTAAATACCTGATTCTTATTAATTATTTACTTATTTTCTTTATATTATTTGTTTTGGCTTTAGCATCAAATATGCATGGATGGCAATACCATAAATGCAATGCAGGAAATATTTGTGAAACGTCCTCTTTTCACGCACCATATTAGAGTATACATACGATGCCTAAGTGAATTAATATTCTCTTTTAATTTGCATCGTTTCTGAGCCAAAACGTTAACTTTAAAATTTACTATAGTGTTGCAAACACATTATCTCAAGGAAGCCTTAACGTTTTTTGTAATAAATGGTTTTGCTATTGAATGTTGTTCGCACTTGTGATTTCATACATAGCTCATGTAAGCTATGTATATCACCTAGATTATTGTGATGTTTCTTTTTGTCAACGTGCTCGGTGTACGTGTGATCAATGACTATATTTCAAAGGTTTCTCTGGTTTCAAAGGTAACCTAATTGGTGCTCTTTGTGATCTGCATACATTTCGTTATCAGAAAGGCTAAAGTGCTAAGACGCCAAAATGTCAATTTGGGAAATCGAGTTTAAAATGACAATTATAATAAATATTCAAAATAGTTGTGAGTACCTATCTCTGTTCGTTTTAAAAATAAGTGTCGTATCTCGGTTCGTTCCAAAAATAAGTATCGCTTTAACAAAAAATACGTTAAAAAGTAAAAAAATAATCAGGAAAAATGCGAAGAGCGTAATTTGAAAAGTTCTTAAGCAAATTTTGTAAAAAAAAGCGCCACTTTAGGGCGGTGTTTTAAGGCAATCTGTCGAAAATTTGGACTACTAAAGCGCCAATAAAGTACTCAGATCGTTAAAAAACCTATCTAGATCGACGCAGAAAAAAAATCTGTTGAACTACTAAAATTACCAAATTTGTGCTTTAGCACTTTATTCTTTCCACTGATGATTTGTTGATGGAGAATAAGCAACCCTACAAATGTAATTCTATTGATAGGTTTAGTTTTTAATCATAGAGGTTCCAAGTACGTTCTGAGTTCATATTTATAGGATTTGATTGCTCATATACTCATAGAAAATTTGTACACTATATGTATAGCCGAACATGAGCTGTAAAATTTCCCGACATTGACGGCGTATAGAGAGCAATTTAGTGCCGGAATTTGTTGTGGTAGTGTCGTGGCCTGAGGCGGATCACTACAGGTATCACAACCACCGCTAGCAATTCGGGTTTACCACTGATAATAATTACTAATGATTATTACTTATATATAAATGTTGCTGAGTCTATGCTGGATTATTAATAAAGTTGTAATTAATTAATAAGATTTTTAAGAAAAAACCTAAATATACAATATAATTTGATAGATTTTGACCGTTGATACATTTTCCTACGGGTTTTTAGAACTGTAAGTATTCATGTGTTCTTTAAAATTCTCTTCCTTAGAAAGGATTAAACTCAAATCAAATTATATTTATTCAGTTTAGATTCATGACAAATTTGAGTTCACTATTCGTTCGGACTTATTATCTACTGAGAAGAAAAGCCAGCAAACCCAGCAAAGAACTCAGTAGTTACTCTTTATTATTTATAACATTAATCAAATATTTATATAAATCTAAGTTAGTATAGAACAATCCTAATAAATAGACAAATTAAATTATACAAAACTTTAAAAATATTATTGACATAATAAAATAAAAATTGAAGTGCACACGAGGAATCAACATGTCCAAGAACCCTTAACTTTTAAGTAATCTTCTTTGCATAGTTAGTATATTTACCTGTGGCCATAGTTAGGTACCTTTTATTTCATTAACGTGGTTTTAATATGGGATATAAATTTATCAAGAAATTTATTCATAGGAAAATATTGACCTTCTGTAGCTTATTAAATATTTCAAAGCTTAACCCCAAAAAGAAGTTCCCAACCTTGCGAAGTCTTAGATTTAGAACGGCAAGCCTGTGTATATTTCTAGCTGTATAACTTTGCTTTGACGGGAGAACATGTTTACACCTCTTTTCATACCTCATACGAGTAAAATTTATTTTGAGGTCAATGCCTTTACAATATCAAGGTCCGTACAGCAAAATCTGTGAGCACAAAGCTTATGCGTGTCACGGAGCTGATTGATGGCACCGCAGAGGGACTCTAGACCCTCAGTCACTTGCGAAACGCTCGGAACGGTTTGCGACAAAAATTCGTTTAATATAGCTGACGCCCGTCAAATATAGCTTTAAGAATTGAATTGATAGACGCTCAACGTGAATTGCGAGTAGATAATTTCGTTTTGGGGATATTATAGGGCTGTAGTGTTATGTAGGACATTAGAGCTTCTTACAAAATTAATTTGCAAATAAAAAATAAAAAAAGATTTAGTCGAAACAACAATAACATCCTCGTGTCATGCCACAACCGATATGCGTCGATGGCGTCCGTCTCGAGGTTGTGCAGGAGTATATCTACCTGGGCCAAACCATCCAACTTGGCCGGCATAACTTCGAGAGGGAGGCTAGTAGGAGGATTCAGTTGGGCTGGGCGGCATTCGGTAAGCTACGTCATGTCCTAACGTCAACTATTCCGCAATGCTTACAGACAAAACTCTTTGAGCAATGCGTCGTACCCGTGCTAACATACGCAGCTGAGACATGGACACTGACTGCGGGATTGGTTCATAAGTTCAAAGTTAACGCGCAATGGAGCGAGCTATGCTTGGAGTCTCTCTTAGGGATAAAATTAGAAATGATTTAATCCGTAAGAGAACTAAAGTTACCAACATAGCCCGCCGGATCAGCAAGTTGAAGTGGCAGTGGGCTGGTCACGTATGTCGCAGAACCGATGGTCGTTGGAGCAGACTCTCCATTGCATTGTTTTCGGAAAGGTCGCTGGTAAAAGCTGGATGAGAAAGGCGGAGGACCGGGATGTCTGGCGCAAAATGGGGGAGACCTATGTCCAGCAGTAGACTGCAATAGGTTGAAGAGAGAGAGCGAACAATAACACTAGGCCTAAGTTTTATCTATTGTACCTACTATTAAATAACGTTACCGCTAACGGTTAGTTTGAAATAGCGTGGGAACTTCAAAGATATATGATTGTTTTATATATACAGTTTACCTACGAAATCCATTGAAATTTTATTCAAATCAAGTGAAAATTAAAAATTTCAGCAATAAACTATACATTACGCATTCCCCATGCGGACAAATCATTAATTTGTAATGAATTAACTTATATATCATCTACTAAAATGTTTGCATCATTTGTTTGTGTAATGTATGTATGTCATTGTCATATAACTTTTTTAAAATGACAAGCAATTTCGAAAACCGGAAACTGTAATTTAAAACTTGTATTTTCCATTCTGACAAAAATCATTCGACAAAATAGGCGATTTTGCATGCAGAAACTTTGCAGTTTCACTAAATAAAGCACGCCGCGAAAACGACAAATGCTTAGAAATGCGATGGTTGTTGTCGTGTTTGTGTTACATTAAATTATACGAATGCCGGGTTAGGTCTGTTAGGTAAACATTTCCCGTTACCTACTCCATTGTCCGCAGCCCGGCTTACTCCGCTCATATTTGATTAAAATGGAAATTTTATGAAAATTTACCTGGCCTGTGTAGTTACTTAGGTATGCTCGTAATGCAAACAAATTATTGTGTTTACGTTTTCGTTTATCTACCAATAACCATATTTTGCATTGTTTCAGGTTAAGCCAATGGTTGTCATAACTACGTGCTGTATTTTGACGGCCCAGAAATGATTCGGGTGAGTGTTTTTGTAGCTTTATAAGTTGAAGGCAAGTTGACTAATGGTGAGGTTTTAATATTATGTACACAACAAAAATAATATTGACTCCTACAATTTCGGTTTCAGAGGTAACTATGGCTCTGGAAATAAGTTAGTGTTCATCTGAGTGTTTTTTTTTACCGATCAACACAACTTTAAGTCAATTTGGGGATTTGAAATAATAAGATATTTTTAAATCAATCATAGAAAGGAAATAATATATACGTCAACACGTGATAAGTGAAAGAACTAGCGAACAACTCTACAGATTGAACTTACAAAC
>PQWD01006704.1:0-89338 GCA_019425675.1 Leucinodes orbonalis | reverse complement strand
AGTCAGTGACAAAATCGGTGTAATTTAAGATCATAAATCAAAAATAGAGCAATTATCTAAGACTTTTATTGATATCATATCATGAGAATATGAACTATCCGCTATATTAAAAACCAAATCTATAAGATATAAAAAATGTGAAAAAAACACTTCGAGAAAAGGTAAGTGCGCTTCGCTTGGCTCGTCCTGGCGGGGGTGCTGCCGTTGCCCAAAATTCCATAAAATGTTTTGTTACAGCCATATAAAAAAGAATAAATAACTCAATGATAACCCTTTATGTCTGCTCAAAACTTATGCCCCATCGAAAAATGATTCAATATAATCGTATTTCATAAAATTACGGGCAAGTTTAAAGTGCTAAGACGGGCGGGGCGAGTAATAAAGTGTTCATTCAATTCGAGAAACCAATGCATTTCGAAGGATTCCTTCATCTTGTATTATGTTCACTGGAGTTTCATAAGATTAGGATTCAATCTGAGTCCGTCAGCATTCTTTTCTATCGTCTACCTACAGTCACATTTGTTTTTTTGGTAACACTTAAGTCGTACTTATGTCTAAATTAACAAAAAAAAAAATTTTACCAGGCCTCTGAAAATCAGTGTCAGAGACTTGGCATAATCTCAGTGGATCCGGTAATTGGATATCGGAGCACAGCGCTCTTATTTTGTGTATTTAGAATTATAAATTTTACTCGAATATAAAACTAATCGCAGGCATCAAGTTAGTCCTTTCTTTACTTTTTTGCTAAAAGTTAGATTAAATTTTTGAAAACACATATTTAAATCAACTAAATACTCGTATGTGCCGACTCAATAACTTCCACAGTTCTCTTTTCAACTTAGCTTGTTACGAAGACGTTAAAATTCGTTGGCTTTTCGGTCAGTGAGCGTTCTGGTTTGGAGCTTAACTTATTTGTACGAACGGCACAAAAGATTTTGGGCTTCCACTCGAAACGAGCATTGAACGAACGTCGATTGGTTCGGTTTCACGGTGTCGAGGTCTCTTAGATTTTAAATACAGGCGTACGATTTGGTTTGTGGATTCTTTGCGTTTGTTTGCTACGGGTTTAGTTGATAAGGTGGTTTTGTGTTTCTCTTTTGAATTCCCCTTGATTCTTTGAACTGCTTCTAGGTACAAATCTGTTTTAGCCTATTAAACTCAACCACTCTGTATTATTCAAATATGAATGGGTGGGTTAAACATGGGTGGTGGTATTACTTAACATCAGGTAAACCGTCTGTTCGTCTATGAAAGAAAATAAGAAATCACCCAGACACCATGGACGTATAGAAATACGGAAGGAGTGTCACTAATAACCAAAGTGTATCAAAACTCAGTTTTTGTAAGGAAACAAATGAACATGGATTGCGTAGTAAAATAGTACAGATACCGATGTGATCAAAACGAAATAAATAGTAATTATTTTCCTAGTTAAATTAACAATTTGATTACATTCTTCTAGTCTAAAACATTGAAATTAATTAATAAAAAATATTAGAAAATTATTTGTCCAAATTACATAAATAGTAGCTGTGATTTTGGTGATACATTTTATATACTAGTAACGTGGACGTTTAATTATACGAACAGAGTGTGTCCATATAATTAAACGTCCATGCTCTTCACATTAAAAATATAAATGTTCTCTGCGAAACTGTTTGCGGCTTAACGACTCCTAGCGGATCAGGGTATCCAATGTACTCCCGGCCACATAAAACCCTATGGCCTACAAAAAACCAGTGAAAAGGCTGGGCAAGCTCGCTCCATCTTAGAACACGTCTCTTCCACTAGGATAGCCTGTGTTAGCCACACTTACTCACTCTAATGGCTCAACGACCCAAAGTGAGTCTTGGCCTCCGAAACGAGAGACCTCTACCGGTCTCTATCCTGCGCAACCTCTGCCCAGTTTTCAATCCCGAGCTCACGCAGATCAGCCTCCACTACATCCCTCCAGCGATATCAGGGACGACCGACTGGGCGCCGTCCACTTTGTCGTCCAAGATATGCTCGTAGTACTCCCCGATCCTCCCCCATTCTCACCAAGTGGCCGAGCCATCGGAGGCGGTGTGCTTTTATTACTCCAAGGATCCATCATAAATAAAAAAAGCTTCTCAAGATATGATTACTAATTTTAGTGATGTTACACAGGTGGTGAAGGCGAAGGCGAAGGTGCGGGGCTGCCGTGTTTGGTATTCGTGCACGGCGAGTCGTACGAGTGGAGCTCGGGCAACGCGTACGACGGGACCACACTCGCGGCACACGGCAACATCATTGTAGTTACTATCAACTTTAGATTAGGTGTTTTGGGTGAGTCAATCTCGTGGTAACTTTAACGTGGTTTTTCACAACTTTAGACTTATTTGTCTATGTAGTCACTGTCAATATATAAGGTCAGGTAAAAATAATATAAACATCAACCCATGTAATATCAAAAAACAATAAACTTTTAAACTGTAACTGTTGAGTGAATCAATTCCCTGGCAATGTTGTCATAGTTACTTACCTTTATCTTTTTATTAGACTAGCTGTTCCCCGCGGTATTACTCGCGTTATAAGGTATTCTCCCGCAATAAAATATAACCTTAAATCGTTTCGTTAAGTTACGCGACGAGCGGCCGCCGCGCGGTAATACATTGGTCTATTTTTTTAAAATAACAAGCATCGTCTAAAATTCAAGTACTTTATGTTTTTTCTTATTACATTAGCTACCTGCCAATAAAAGTCCTGTCCAAATCCATTTAGCCGTTTCAGAGATAACTCGTGACAAACAAACAGGCAGACAAAAAAAGATATATATTTTGGTATTTAACCGCATATTATATATATATATATATATATATGCGGTTAAACACCAAAATATACATATATATTCAAATTATGCATGAAAAAAAAAGGTTATTACAGTATAACAAACAGACACTCCAATTTTGTTTATGTGGTAAAAGATGTATTGTGTGTCGGTCCCACCTACAAACTTCACTATCAAGTTTAGATTAGGTGTATTAGGCGAGGTATTATTAAGTCAGTCTCACTGCAACGTCGTCCTAGTTACCTACTATCAACTTTAGATTTGGTGTGCTGGGTGAGTCGATCACACGGCAAAATCGTTGTAGTCATTTTCAACTTTCGGTGAATACACTAATATGTTAAGTACGTCTTACACTAATATCATCACGATTACTTTGAACTTTTAATATAGTATATCGGGTATGTCAGTCTCATGGCGCGCATGTCATCTTTGCATTATGTTTATTGGTTGAGTTTTCCTCACTTTCAATTATATAGGTACTACTTAACACTTACTCTATATTGACCACTCGGATGCAATAATTTACTAGGTTAGAGCCTCTTGTTCAATCAAATGAATTAACTAAGTACAACAGACAGACCTTAAATCAGTCACGGACATAGGACTCTGTTGTAGGAAATTATAATACCTAGCTACTGTTATTGGTCTCCTTTAATGCCCCATATGTAATGGTAAATCAGGTGAACCAGCTGCACGTTTGCCTACCTTTTATCACTGGGTGTCATCAATAAAAATCTATATGAACGATAATATTTTATTTTACTAGCTCCGTATTTATTCATAGTTACTTACTAGATTGCACATAACCGCGATGAAAGCTTTTCTGGTAGTTAAATATACCAACGTAAAATCATGAATTTTAAGTTTTCCTGACGATGAATAGAGAACATGCAAATGTAATAAAAATGAATATTTTGATATTAAAATGTTAAAATAACATAAAAGAAGGGACGCCGCAAGGTTTATATTTTAATTATCGCTGTTTTTTAAAAATAATTACGAATTGAAATTACTTGAAACGGAAAGTATATTAAAACACCAATCACTGTCATTTACGTCATCTATGTATGACATATTATTTTGAGGTGAAAGGTTTAGTAAAATGTGAACATTAAAACGACAAAATCGACATTTTTCGAATAAAAATGGAATTTGGGACTGTAAAAGCAGACACCAGGACACTACCAAAGTTAATGTTGACATGGTTGTAATTTATTTTTATCGAAGGTGAGTTTTACAAACCGCAATAAGCCTGATGCGAAATATGGACTTATTAGGGTACTTTATTGAAATATCAAAGCATAATGTCTACTGATAATCTAGAAATGATTATTTTTCATAACCAAACATCAAAATGAAAGTAGTGAGCAAAAAAAATGTTATATTTTAACTCCCACAGTGCGACCATGGAACTGACCTGTGCAGTTCTCATCCATGGCTCTTACACTACACTCTAAAGATGAACAGGAACAAAATAATAATAATTTCCTTTGTTTTAGAAAATCATCATTTTATTTATATCATAAATGTGTAAGTTTGTATGTTTTTGAGTCTGTTATATAATAAATCAATATTAAACTTGGTGTATTTTCAATGCTTACAAGAATTTTATATTTTTTTTATTATTATTGCTGATTCAGGTGTCAAAGGCATTATTCTGTTTTAGCATTAAAAAATATGGGGTACGAGAGTCTCTATTTACAAAGCTTTTAAACTTTTTAACATGATTCCTTATTTTTACAATAAAAGTTATTGTATTTGTATTAGGTAGGTAAGTAGTAAGTATTAGGTAGTAAAGTATGTTTGTCTTTCATACAAGCAGATTAAGATTAACAAGTATATTCTAACACCAAAGTCGTCTTCACCGCATCGAAAAATAGTTTGAGGAATAATTCATTCGTCTTCACGGTCGAAATCTCTTTTTTGCCGGTTTTGTGTCAGTCAAAAACAATAATATGATTGTTAATAGATGAACACATTGGCAGAAATTATGGCCAACACGGCTTCTTTCCGAAGTATCAATGCATAAATCCTTAAATTATCAGCCATTAAAAATTCTTATAAATTAGGTTTCTACTTGACAGTCGAGAAAAAAATGCAAAAGTATGAAAGTCCTTGAAGAAAAGGAGGTACATTTACATATCTGACGTCACGCAAGCCTGTTTTGGCGCGAAATTTGAAATTGTCAATTTCAAACCGCATTTTTTTGTAGAAAATGACAGTTTTTTGATTTTTAAATATACTTGTGGTCTATTCCAAATGTAGTTCTTTAAAATAAACACAAAAATAAAATTTGTGCATCTTCCCTATTAGTATTTCAAGAATTGTAAAGAGAAAGACCGAGAATATAACTAACAGCGGATGCTCACAACATGCATACATTGTTTGTAAAATTTCAAATCGATTTTGAACTTCGTTACGATATTTACGATTAATGTATCGCCTTTAGGTATATTAATAATTATAGATTTAGGGTTATAATGCGGCATATATGTAAATACTTATAATACGAGTATATTCACAATCCACTACTGAATTAAAAGACCACTTATTACTTTTGACATCAAAATATTCGCAGCACCTGGTACATACAGTTGGTGTTAGCGCGTTTGGCGCGTTCGCTAGTATCAACATAATTTTCTGTACAGTTTTTGAAAATACTAAAGCTTAAAGTAAGTAATTTTACAGGCAATGCGGCTATTTGCATTATTATAATATTTTATTGGACCATGATTGTCGAAAACAGCGAGAAACTATTTTTAGGATTTTCCCTCCTAATTTTTCTATTTGTTTGTGTGACGGCATAATGTAATCAAACTTCCCAAGACTTCTTTGTGAGGGAAATTTCTTTCGGAAAAGTACAAATAAGCGCGTGAGATAATTTGCGCCTCTCGAGAAATAAGAGGTAAAAATACAAAGGTATTTACTAGGACAAATTATGTAAATGCATTGAAACTTTTACACAAAGAAAAACAGTTTTTAAGGAATTACATTTTACTGCAAAGACTGTGGCATAAATGAAATCATTAATACTTAAAATATACTTTAAGTTCAAAAAGTGGGTCAATATCAAGAGGCTTTCTTAAGAAGGCACGCGAGACCCAAATGCTCCTTTACGAGTGATTTATTCGGAGTCCTCGAGAAATTCTTGAGTATTGGTCCTATATTTATTATATATTATGTGTGCCGTCAATATTTGTATCCGTATATATATATAAGAGAAATTCTGGTTACAGAAAGCTTAGCAGTCTCATGTTCATAAAGATTAGATTTATTTTTACAGTTTATTTAGTACTAACTGTGAATCAAGGCATCTTGAAATTACAAGATATATTATAAAAAAAAAGATACCGCAAATGTGCTGATTTCAATTTGTTTACGCTCTGTTAACCGTTTAGGATTTTTGGTAAGACAAATACAAAACGTTTGGATGACAATAGTGAAATATTTTTACTTATAACTTAACCAATAAACATATATTAGTATGACTTACAAACCTGATATTATTCTCGATTGCCGAATATTCAAAAGTTATTTTTTTACATTCGACTCATTTCAAATAATGAAAAATGGCGATCAATGAGCTTTCAATAAACTTTTAAACGAAGAATGAAATATTATCTGAATCTATTTATATCGAAATATCCCATACTGGTCGTATCTTTATAGCTTTTCTTTTACAGGATTTTTAAAGACTGGTGCTAAGGGGTCAGCACAGGGTAACTTTGGACTTATGGACCTAGTAGCAGGGCTTCATTGGCTGCGGGAAAACTTGCCAGCATTCGGAGGAGACCCTGAACGTGTCACAATCATGGGTCACGGGACGGGAGCGGCGCTTGCAAACTTTCTTGCTGTCTCACCAGTGGCGAGAGGTAGAATTCTAGCTATAAAATTATTTTTCATAGTAGGTTAACGAAACCATAAGGTTTACTAATTTTTTTTAGGTAAAACTTATGTTTGTGATCGTTCTGGCTATTGAGGAAGGTATGTTAATTGTCGAATTTTAACAGGGTGTTTATAGATGGACTTGATCCATCCCCGGCCGCATCATCACTTACCATCACAATAGATGACGGTCAAATGTCCGTCTACCGAAGATAAAAAAGAATTTTAAATTAATCTATTTTGTTACAACAATTTGTTGATAAAATTTTCATGTCAGCCAAACAAATGCTTCCCTCAATATTTAGCGATAGTAAGACTATAATTAGTCTGGGTGTTGCGAGGTCACCAGAACTTAGATTGTTTTACAAATGCATCGGCAAGTATGGTTTGAGTCAATCTTGGTAGATGCTCAGTTTTGAAATAATTTATGCATTAAAAGTGTTGTTTTATGGAATGAATATAATATTCATTCCATAAAAATGGAATCTAATGGAATGAATATAATATTCACTCCATAAAACCACACTTTAAATTTGATTTCAAACCGCAAAATGAGTCATTTTTTAATGGTGACAGTCAATAGAAAAATATGTACCCTCGTCTGAAAGGGTGCAATAAATACATTTTCCTTATCATCATTGCCCTCATAAAGAACAGTTACGGTAGAATTTATTACGCTGTTTGTAAGTATTTTAAAGTACAGTGAGTAACACAAAGTAAATAAAAAAGCCCGACGTAATTGCCACCGCAGAGGGCGCGACCGCGTGAGCCGTGCCCTCTCGCTCTCGGCCCCAGCATTGTCCATAATTACACCATTTCAAGCAGATTTCATTATTTCGTGTCAGCATCCCGTTTAGATCCTTTGTCACTTAATGCGATTAAAAGGGTCACATCAGGCGACTGCAAGCGGAGACTCGCCTGAAGCGCAATCCAAAAATGAGGTCAACAAAATGGTTCGGTTTCCTTAAAACCGCCCCAGAGTAACGGCGAAATACAAATGTTTTTCTTTAAAAGAGATTTCATTATCGCGGTGATCCTTGTTCGAAATGGCAGAATTAAATTGGGTTATCTGTTACAGAACTACTGAAGCGTGTCATCTTGTTAAGCGGATCTGGGTTGAGTTCGTGGGCCTTGCAGAGAGAACCTCTCACGATAAAACGAAAGGTGAGACGTCGCGCCACTTAACACTTGTGTCCGTTGAATTATAGATAAGTATTCACACGAGTTTTATCAACTGAAACTAATTATAATAAGAAAATGTGATTTATTTCACGTTTGAATTTACGTTATATTGCATTTGAAATTACCTTTAATCAAATTAGTTTAGCTTGCACTTGGTTTCGCTCTCCCATATTTTTTGTTAGATACCTAGACACTAATTTCAGATAAAATATGCAATGTTTTGTAAGTGCGTGCTTAGTGTGTGCGTATGTGTCTGTGCGCGTAAGTATTCATGTGTGTAGGTGCGTTTTAATAAAAAAATAATAGTATTTTTTCTTTGTTATGTAAGTGTAATGAAATATATTAAAGTTTAAAAAGTGTACAATCTAAGTAAAATTACGTAAAAACGTAATATTGATTTTGTCACACATCAAACAATTACTTACTTGTTGGAACAGAACTCATATTAAATAAGTTTAGATTAAGATTTCAGGAAAAACCTTTTCATCGCAAACTCGCCTCAAGTATTCGCGTTGCTTTTAATTTGTATTATTTAATATTGTATGAGTTTGCGTTCCAAAATAATTCCGAAAAACTTTTCTTTATTGCGAAAATACTCCGACGCATTATAATTAAGAAAAGGGAATTAATATTTTATTATTAGTATATCGTTTTCAATCTTTGGGAGGCATAATATTTTATACGAGTGTATTATATTTATTTATTTACAAATACAGAAAAACAGCTAATAGTTATCAAGGTTTTAATGATATAACTTGATGCTTCTTATATATTTTTTGCCTCAAGACGAGTGGCTAGCGTAGACGGTCTTTCAGTCTTAATTGTAGTTTACATTCGTTTACCATCAAGGTTCTTCTTGAAGTCATTTCAACATATTTAGGGTGTCCACGATTTTCAGTTTTTTTTTAATTTCGGCCTTCCATCTGACTGAACTCAGTTGATCTTTGTATTCTAAAGCCCGTATTCTAGAACGAGACTCAACGTTGATATATTTTTAAATTTAGTTAGAAAGGGATGGCGCTATTTATCGTATCGCTATCCCTTTAACTCTATTAATTAAAGATGAACGCTTAAGTTTCGTTTTATAATATGGGCCTAAGTTTTATCGAAAACCGTTGATAAATAATCATTGATACAGGTGGCGGAACAAACAGGATGCCATGGCGATCTACTGGAAGATGATTTAGCGCCATGCCTCCGCAACAAGCCGCTTAGTGAACTCTTAGCTGTGAGGCTTGACCCACCGCGATTTCTGCCCGGTTTCGCGCCCTTCGTTGACGGCACTGTCATCGTCAATCCGTCCTCTGTAAGTAAACTTCAAACCGATTAATTGGGTAATGAAATGGTTATATGATTGGCTGGTACTTTGGTTTGCGAGATATGTTATGTTTTATAGCATTTACATTGTGTACTTGTTGTTCCATTCTACATACACATCAATGGTTTGGTGGTTCGATGTCTTGTTTATACATATGTAATATCGACCGTGACAGTTATATTTTAGTACTCTTACTCAGAACAATTTGTATATGTATGTATCAAAAGTTCCGCAAGTCGGGATTCAATAAAAAAGTTTTTCACTTTCGGCCTAAAAGTTAGTAGTAGTAAGATAGGTACGTCAGAAACTTTCAAGTTTAGAATCTCATGTATTTTTATTGGCGGCTATTTTTAATTATGGGTCCCCCTTTTCTGTTAAATTATAACATAATAAATTAAAATGTAATATCAAGCAATAGTTGTGTCGATTTCGAAAAAAATAAACGTACTACATGCACAATCTCAATCAAAATGTGTCCGCGGCAGTCTGCCCATCACGTCAATTGGGTAGAATTTTCATTCATAATTACGTCACTAACTACATGTCATAGTGACATAGTAGAGTGCTCGTGCTCCTGATTTTGTACTCTTTCTATGCGTTAAAGTCAAAATTTTAATAAATAATTTCACTTTCTAAATGCAACAGTAACTATACGTATGTGTCATGGGCTCGGACATTTTTTGGTTGACGTTTCGTGATTGTGGAACTATGTAGTTAGTTTATTGTTGATTTAGGGTTTTATTCCTTAAAATCTATTATAGTTTACTGCTAGTCTTGAGACCTCAGCCGCTTCCGCTTTCAGCCTTAGACATTTGAAGTTGTTGGTTCATCAAGCGAAGAAATCCCTACGATACGGTTGCTAATATTGGGTCTTAAATACTCTTATTACTCGTTATTTCAATTATAGTATCTAAATGAAAAAAGTTTTCGTACAAAGAAATTAAATTAAACCAAAGAAGTACTTGACATCAACGTTATATCAGATATCATAGTAATGAATCTTAAACGAACGATATTGCGATCAAATGTATGTTCCTCTTGAGATTTAACTCAGTTCTATGCATCTCCTAACATTATTTATTTCTTATAAAAGCTAATTTTGTATCTAAAGCAAGTAATAAAATACATAGTCCGCAATCACATTATTTAGGTTCAATAAACCTGTGGTATAAACACTAATAGATGTTTAAATAATTATAAAAGAATTTACATATTTATTAATAGTATAGTTATCCATACCTTACCGGACGAAAATGATTTTATTTTGCAGGCTAAATTGTCTGAATTATTCGAATCTATGAGTCTTGGTGTTGTTACTATATAGGGCTAGCATTCTACATGTTATTTTGTTGCTATTGTCGTTTGAGAAAGATAGCATTTCTATTGTTAGGTAGGGATGAATATCACGTTACACGTACAATACAATGACACATAAGGGTATTAAGACCTATATAAATAGAGGCACATTTCGCCATCGGATCCACGAAGTGGGAAACAGAGGCTAAAAATAACTCTAAGTAGCTTAACTGTATGTGGGTTTAGAGCGGGGATGTAGGCAGTAAGAGCTAAATAAAAGGCGACACAAAATTCGTTCTTCAATCTTCTTTCACATTACATTCTTTTTTGTGTATGTTACTGACAACCATTACCACACTTCAAGGTTTTTCTACCGTGGTTGGTTAACGTTTTTTGTTTGACAGTTAATATACTGTGTTTAATATACAAGATTAGAACCGGTCCAAGATAAATAAATAAATATTTATTATTTATTTATACATATAATACATAGAAATCACCCAGACCAATACAAACAGACATGTTCATGCACATAAATGTTTAATCTGCCCGGGGATCGAACCCGGAACTCTTGGTGTAGTAGCCGTCGTCTCAACCATTACACCAAATGATCGACCATTTGATCGAGTGGTTTTTAAAAAAGTAAAGAGTCATTGTTTCCCTTCTATAATTAAGTCTCACAGTCAAATTATAACGGATTGCGTGTTAACGTGCAAATTTTATTTTCGTAGATGATAGTACTTTATGTTAAACCATTCAATAAATAGTAAAAATGTTTATAAATCAAAGATTAAAAAAAAAATTTTTTTAAAGCTTTAAGGAATTTCATTTCGGGTTCCCACCACCCACACCAAGTATTTTATATTTAAAGCTAGCTGACCCGAACGAACTTAGTTCCGCGTCAGAAGTAATAAATGGGGAAGTTCTGGATTGGTTTTTGTACCATGATTTAAGTTACGTCCCACAGGAACAGGATAAAAACAATCTTATGTCAGACTTCTCGATTTCAAATATGTGATAAAAGATACGTAATATATTTTTTGTAAAATAGGTGGTATGAGTGTACCAATTGTACATTACATTCTACCTTATCCTCAACATTATTTTAAAAAGTTTGTGTCTACTATAAAAACTATTGGTTGGGTCGTTGATGTTTTATAAAAATACACATTGCTTTACTGACTATTTAAGCTCTTGTCGTCCATATCAATTGTTGATTTTAATATAAACTTGAACGGCAAAGCGATGCCGACGTAAAGTTAATAATGTCCGCATAACAAGTCTTTATATTTTCTATTGATTTACTTCAATTTGAGCGCTTTGTCAACATTTCTTTATTGTCAATTCATCTCTCGATATAGTTGCTTTAATTTTATGAGTAGTAATGGTCAAATTTAAGGTATTATCATTTTATAAGAGCCGTAAATGACTGCAATCTCTTGATTTTTTATTTTAGTACCCGTAATGGTAATGGATGTATTACATTTTTCAATTGAGTGTATATTTATATAAATGTATTTTTCATAACAGTGATGCTAATGTAATTTCAAACTTTTTTCATACTTCAATAACTTATTTAGGTAGGAGGAAAACGTTCATACACGTGTTTTAACTTTTATTCTATAAATATGAATCCATTTTCCTTTACAACGTAGAGAGATATTTTGAAAAAAGCTATACATGGTTTATACGTTGACTTAGCTTTTACCCTATTCAGTTGCCCTCCTTCAATGACGCCCTTGTTAAGAAATATGGTAAAGTTATTCAGCAAATATATTACTGACTAGGGACATTAGGGGGGGTCCCATTAATCTGTTAATGGCCATTTCTCGGTTATTTTCCGTCTGCCTCGAGATGCCCCTTAAACTCGACACTGTCTTAAAATTAATACTTTGTGCTTTTAATATAATCTATAATTGAACTTTGAAAATATAATTAATGAGATACGGAGCCTCCAATTCAGAATTTTGCTGGATTACACCAAGATGAAAGTTTTAAAAATTATTAAGTTAATGTCACGAATATAAGAATTGATTAATAATACAAAAAAATAATAACCACAATAATGTTATAAATAACTCTGAGATTATATGTTCATTACCAATATTTTTGTTTGTTGTTCCAATAAAGACAATTCTGTTGCCAATCATAGTACTATTGCTCAAATCAATACCAGTCGATACACCGAAAGATTAATCACTTAATAATGAATCGAGCAGTTGGATTACACGAGTAATTGTTACGACTGTGTGGGTCCTTTAATATCTGCCGCGTGCCGACTCATTCGCTGTCGACCTTCGTCGACCCTACCTGACATAAAGAAACTGTACCAAAATACACTACTAGTTCATGACAATTACATGATACGTAGGGTGCTCTTAAACAGAGGTAATGAATTTAATAATACTGTCCAACACTACGAGTATCTCATTTTTTAAAATCAATTTTTAGGTTTGTTTATTAAAACTTAAATTACGTCCTCTCCATCTCCTCACATATGTTTACTTACAATGTTAGTAAACTATTTAAATGAACTTTTTGCAATAATATTAGAGTATTCATTATAAAAATTTATTTCATAATTAAATATATGCAGGCTTCTTACTGTTTATCGGTTGTGATTAATCTACAATACTTCGAAAATTAATATTAGGTTTTCAAAATAGCCTCATATATCATAAATTATTTCAGGCAAATGTACATTTGTTAGAAAATATTTTTTACTCAAAAGATTTCGTTATTTGGATTTATCACATAAAATAAATGAATTAAATAGTGTTTATATAGTATTCGATAATTTCTTGACCGACGGAACTGATTCCAATGTCTACAACATTGTTACTGGATTTTATTCAATATTTGTTGTATTATGTTTAGACAAATTATGATAATAGACATATTATAAGGGTAAAAACGATGAAATTAAAAAAAATTAATGCTATTAAAATGACTAAACATAATAAAAGTGTACGAATGTAAAATAACATCCTCATATCATGTTTGAGGCAAATAAAGATTATTATACTAACTAAACTATAGTAGGTTATAAATAAATTGTAATTTAAACAAAATAATCGTTTTCTGATAACTAATTGAAAACTCATTTGAGTAAATCTTGCAATAAATTAAAATCATATAATTTCACATTTACTCATTTTGGTTCCTTTAAAAATGTCCCATCAATTATAATTATGTCCACAGCTTGTGTACATTTCCAGATTGCTTGAACTTAATAAGAAGAATAGATGCGATTTTAATTAGAAGCTGCCGGGAAAATTTTGCTTCGTTACGATAGAATTTTTACTGTGTTCTTCATTACGGACCAGTTGGACACTTGGTGCTGAATTTTTTCTGCGTATTTGCAAATATCACTTGGATTAATTGGTATTGTTTTTGTAGAATATCTGACGGCTTATACAAATAAATTCTTGATTTTTATGGAATGTTACTTAAATATACAAGTATTAAATTGGTAATTTAAAGTTGAATGTGTTTGGTTTATTTAAGCAACTATTAAAATTAAAGCACATTAAGTTTAGTATGGGTTTAATGTAATAATTCTTCGTGAGTTTGAATCTCGCGGGGACACTGCATAGTGAAAGTCCCGTTGTGTTTCTCCCTAGTTTGGTTAAAATATTGCAGGGCTGAATAGCCTTAAAAAAACTCAACAGTAAAGCCTTTTCTAAAAAATGATTTAACGTTATACAAGTATTTTATAATAGTTGAAAATTTGAAGACCATGGATTTTTATCTTATAAATATTATTATTATTTAATCGTAGTACCTATTCTTTTTTAGAAGGATGTTTTTTATATCTAGCTTTGAACATGTATAACGGCAACTCTACAATAATTTGCGGTACTTTATTGAAAACTTTACACATCTTCCTATAAAAGATTTACCTACTTTATGTATATTGCCCCGCCGTTACCGTGGCCGCTACCGTATCAATATATATTTCAAAATAGCCGCTGGAAACCATAGAACATTATTATTTGTCGGAAGTGTTATCCCTAATGAGTCTTCTGTCATGTAGGTAAGGCGAGCAGATAATTCACGTACTTATTCGAAGGAAAGCGGACCAGACTTCACGGACACTCGTAATTCGAAAGAAGCAAAAACGGAATATAATTTTATATATGGGAAATTGGGGTATCAGGCATGAATGATGAAACTTTGAAAGGTTCCAACAAATTGAAACCTCTTGAAATTTTTGGTAGAGCTTTAGTTGAACGAGTTTTATTTCCACAGCCCCTCCCCCGACGGATAGCTCAAGACTGGTGCAGGCGCAGCGGCCGTGGCATCCGCTGCTGGCCATGAACTCGCTGACTTCTCGCATAGGAACTCCTGTTCGGACTTACCACCACTGGTATGAATAATCAACATTTGTTCAACTTGGGCTTGTACTTGGCGAAAGTACAGCATCGGCAGCAATCAGCATTATATATAATATATATATATATATATATATATATATATTATAATATAATAATATAATATTATATATATATAATCTACGCTACGCATACCAAGTTAGATTATTGAGTTTAAGTTATCGAACTCATGGCCAGAAATGCGCGAGCGATAATGAGATAAATAGAGCTTATAATATAGATTTCTTTCCTTTGTTGCTACAGTTTATTAAGAACCTGGATGAATTTCCTATAACACATGATTCAACAAACATGCTGTATATATTCATACAACATACAAGGAAAATGTCGTGAATAAATCTGTACATAATTAACCTCCGCTTGCCAGTATGAATACAGAAAAGGGGCAATGTTAAACCACCCTATATTTCTGACAAATGAATACTCATCTTGTTGTCGTGTTTTATATTTCGAGGATGCCTTTTTAAATAAAAACAAAATAAAGTTTAAAGTAAATTCTACGCTACAGAGTTTCACTTTTATAGCTTTTTTATCTGCGGTTAATTTTATTTGGGAACAATCATTTTCACATCTTAATTCTTATATTCAGCTCATTCAAATGATACAAAGACTTAACTTGTAGCATTTGAATGAGCTGTACAAAGTCTGGGCACGATAGATAATCCCTTTGCTTAAAATTTGATTAAACCTACACTATCAAAAGATCAAAATTAATAATTGATGATGATTATATATATATAATATAATATATATATATATATATATATATATATATATATATATAATAGCCTCAATATAATTTATTATTCATTAAAATCGTATGGTTTTTAAGTTCTTAAAAATTTGAGTAGGTTCATACCCTCTACGGGTACAATAATGAAAATTACATTATATTAAATATAAACTATGCCTTAGTTGGAGTTCCTGTCTTATAATTAGTGTAAGTTTAAATATATATAAATTTCTTTAAAAAAAAGCTGCCATAGAGACGAAATATTAAAGTTATGATATTAGCAATTTGTATTTATACAAACTATTTCCCAAACTTTCGGCACGTTGCTTAAAATTTTATGAAGCGACGACTCTCTGCATTATTTCGTATGTTTATGTAAACAACTACCTACTAGATATTTGAAATATGTTTCTACTTTAGCCCATATCACGTGACTTGATAAATTAATGTTTACTCCATAAATAAAGTATTTCCACTTTCAAACTTGTATCATGTAGCCTAAACTCAACTCGTTTGAGGTGAATTAACGCGGAGGACAGTTCCTGAGTTGTTAGCTTTGTGTTTCTAACTTTTGGCAGGATTGTATCAGATGTTTGGTGTCGTCAGTCACAACTAATTGAGAAAACTCAACACGTGTTTAATTAGCTTTTTAAAGCGTAACTGTGATATTGACATGGTTCAATAAAAGAACTCCTATTCATCATCATATGATTTAATATCAATCTATGCTTTTCAGAAGTGCTTTTGCGGAAGTAGCCCAAATTTTACTTTACTTTGCAACCTGTTTAAACATCAATTATTAATTTTGATCTTTTGAATAAGTGTAGGTTATAATCAAATTTTAAGCAAAGGGATTATCTATCGTGCCCCAGACATTTGTACAGCTCATTCAAATGATACAAAGTTACGTCTTTGTATCATTTGAATGAGCTGAATTAAGAATTAAGATTGAAAATGATTGTTCCCAAAATAAAATAAACCAGATAAAAAAGCTATGAAAGTGAAAAAAAACTCTGTAGCGTAAGAATTTACTTTAAACTTTATTTTGTTTTTATTTAAAAAGGCATCCTCGAAATATAAAACACGTCAAACAAGATGAACATTCATTTGTCAGAAATAATAGGGTGGTTTACCATTGCCCCTTTTCTGTATCATACTGGCAAGGGAGGTTAATATATGTACAGATTTATTCACGACATTTTCCTTGTATGTTGTATGAATATATACAGCATCTTTGTTATGAATCATGTGTTATAGGAAATTCATCCAGGTTCTTAAAATAAACTGTAGCAACAAAAAGGAAAGAAAATCTTATATTGTAAGCTCTATTTATCTCATTATCGCTCGCGCATTTCTGGCCATGAGTTCGATAACTTAAACTCAATAATCTAACTTGGTATGCGTAGCGTAGATATATGCAAATGTTGAATTGCTTGCAGAATCCTACCTAGAATTCAATGCGCAAGATTTGGAGTTCGGCTTCAATGAGAGCCGGCGGGACCGTATTCTGCGTACGTTCGTGCGGAACGCGTACTATTACCATCTGAACGAGATCTACTCCACGCTGAAGAACGAGTACACAGACTGGGACAAGCCTGTCCAGAACCCTCTCAGCGTCCGCGACGCCACCTTAGAGGTAACTGCTCTATTATGCTAATCTCAGCTTTCGCCTCGCCGTAAGTTTCATAGAATATGCATGTATTTTACGTGTCTAAAAGCTTCCGATGCAAATTATATTTAAATCTAAAATTTTTGGTTTAAATATAACTCTTATTATGCGGACTTGTCAAATGGCTTCACGAAATCCTATTTCAGTACAACTGCCTTACTTGTAGTCAGATATACTTATGTAATTAGTAATGTGAATAAAGTTTTTTATATTTGTAAATTGCATATTGCGGTACTGTGTATGCAAATACTTAGCTCGTTAAATATGAAAACTTATTGATGAGTTCTTCATATTTTTTGTATCAGGGCTTTAAAAGCTCTATGTGTACAATACGGTAGTTTTTTATAATTGTTACATGTAGTATCAGCATCCACAATAATATCATGGCTTTATCTTGTAACAGTGCTTAAAAAGCGCTTTGTTTACATATGGCATTTACGTGCAGTCGTGCACTCCCTTGGAGTATTTAAACAATGTAAGTCAGGAACATCTCCGATGGCAGAGATAGCGGGGTGACTGCACAGAAAGTAGATAACTGTCAGCTGACTAGACGCTCTCGAGGCGGCCGCGCTCTATCGTAGGCGATCTCAATTTAAACCTCGAGTGGTTTTCGCAACTCACCGTGCGCTCCTGCGACGTACAAAGGGAGTTAATGACGCTCGCGCACGATGAATACAGGATGAGAGAGTTGAAAGGCTTTATTAGAAAATACTTGTATCATCGTGGTTAGAAATTACGACGCCATCAATATTTATGTTAAGTAACGGTTGCGATTTTAGTTGTGAGATCCTATTTAGCTTGGTGACTTGAGTTTGCAATTTTTTACGTTTTCAAATACTTATTATTTAACGAGAAACTTTGTTGGTCTGCATTTGGTTCCTGCATACCACTCTTTTACCATATAAAGGTATTACAATAGTTGCCATTTGAAGAAACGGTTTAAATAATTCTGGTAAATGTCCTTAAAATTAATAACCACTTTGGTTTTACTGAATTTTGATTTTGGCAATTTTGCCTTTATTATCACAAAACACAAAATATTATCGAAATATTGTATGCACAATAGCAGCATAAACAAGGTGTGTAATGCATTATATTATTAGAAAAATAAGTGTTTAACTTAAAATTATAAACTTGCTTCTAAGAACCTGGTCAGTAGTATTCAATAAATGACTATGATCAAACTATGATTGAGCGGCTTACTCAAAACAAAATTTTATAAACAAGTAAAATGGCGTACACGAGTCAATGCAATCTTCGGAAACATTTCCCAGGATATGAGGTTAGTAGATACATTTTGCGGAGATAACGTCTAGGTAAGCCTAGAGCTGAATATCCGTTCCACCGATATTCTCATATCAGTATAGAAGTGAATTTATTGAGTGCACTGCTGACTGTATCCACAAAATTTGTTTCATTCATGAGCTGATGATGATTAAAAAGTAACATGATTTTTGTTTTACATCTAGGTTAAATATAGGCATAGGACGCCACTCTTTAATTTGTGCTGGTAGAAGTGCATTTTTTCGACAGTCAATTTCTTTATCTTAATAAACCATGTTAGTACAGTTTGAAGTTTTTGCTTAAGTCGATCGAAAACATATATATCATTTGAATATCTAAGTTACCATAAGTACAACTTGTACTTATTGTTTGTTTTTAAGAGAAGTCTTAAAAAAATAAATTTAATTAAATTAGTAACTTAGCATACTTGGGATAACTTTCAGCTGTCACCTTATGCGGTGAGCCAGAGATTTGAGATGATAGTGCATCTACGTAGCATAAAATAAAGTCAAGACCCTTTTTCAGTAGCCTCAGTGCGTATCTCATATTTTAGTACAAAACACAGCCACACTAATTGCGAGGTTTCTCTTATGACGAGATAAATGTCATCGATCAACATCGATCGACAATTTAATTCCTATCACCTTCAGTGAAATCTCCAGCATTTTTCAAATTAAGATATACAAAACGTATGTTTTTCGTATTGTATTTTTATTTCTTTAAAAACGATTTGAAATAAAACGAAACATTTGGCTGTGTGACTGTCGCCTTCCTACCGGGAGGTTCAAATCCCAACTCGTACCAATGTATTTTCGAATTTTCGAAAATATATGTACGTTATCCGACGCTCTTACGGTGAAGGAAAACATCGTGAGGAAACCTTCATGCATGCCTGCGAAGAGATTCGAAGGTTGTGTGTGAAGTCGTCCAATCCGCACTGGGCCCGCGTGGACGACTAAGGCCTAATCACCCTATACGGGTAGGCTCGTGCCTCTCGGTGGGACGTTTAATGAGCTGATGATGATGAAAAACGATTTTTGACATGCAATTTGTTTCGGTGTGTTCCTAATGTTAACTAATTTCAACCTTCCACTCCTAGTCATAACATAAGTAATAACATATTACATCAATCTGTCACATCAAGGAACGGGGTCTATTTGGCGGGAATAAAACACAAGTCGTGGCGACAATCAAATCGTGTCTATTCCCCCAAGTGCGATAAAGGTTTATGAACAGAAAGCTGGCGGGCGCGAGCGGCCCAAACTTCAAGTGCCACATACTCATTGTGCTGTTTAATTTGAATACATTGTTCAACTTGTAAATGCAAACGTGATTTGAAAACGTCTGTATCATTTTGTACCTGTAGGGGTGGCATTATGAGTTTAAAATAATGATCGAAGGAACTAATATGTGTTTTTAAATTTTGAAATAAAATTAAAGTCAGTAAATCCATTGATATACTAAATGTTAACTTGGATCTGAAATAAATAAATAATTATTAAAATATGTAATATCAATCTAATGGTCTTGTGTATCGACCCACTATTTTTGGATTAAGCAGCGGTCTAAACTCAATGTTAACACTATACCACAAAAGCAGTGAAGTTTTCCTATTTTTCACTCAACTGTGGCGAATTACGACACAATAGAAATCTATGTATAAAATTTATGTATATCACATATTTACATGAGTTTTATCCATATTCAACTTAATCCTAAAACGAGCTCAACAAAATTACGATGGACAATGTTATTGTAATTCTAAGAATTTAACGCTAGAACCTTAGCTAACAACATAAATACCAATTTACACTAAGGAGTATTAAGGAGTGCAATGCTCCATTTGGTAAACCCTGTTTAGATGGAATGTTTGTTTCAGGTTCTAAGTGACGGGCGCACCGCAGCACCCCTGATCCGACTCGGCTACCTCCACGCGTTGCGCGGTGGTACCACCTACTTTACACACTTTCATCACCTGTCGCAGGAGAAAGATTATCCACAGGTGACTTTGAATAACAAAAAATTTTTTGTAATTTACTTAATAGGTCTTCCAACACTTGACAACACCTACAACATGATACATATATAGTATATACAGGCTATATTGGTTATAAATGCACGAGTAACTGCACTGGCATTACTTTATAATGGGTGTTAATTTTGTCCCAGTGTTAGAAAACAGAGTGATCAAGTGGATGTTCATTGAATTGTCAGAGATCATTGTTAACTGGAATTATCAAATAAACTTATTATTATTATTACATTATTAATTGTCAGCACAAATTAATTAATAGCCATATTATTTTTCACAGTAACATTGAAGAGAGTTCAGATACATTATGTATTCAAAAGCAAACGGAATTTGGTTTTAGCATTCTCGTTATTCTACAAAATGCAACTGGGGCTTCGTTTTAGTACATATTTCACTGCCGAGAATCAAAGGATTAATCTTGGAAATAATCCTTATCTGGAGATATGGATTTTCACGGATTGGAGATGTCAAACCAAGTGAAATCTCTGGTAACGACGTTACGCTATGAAATTTATGGATCGGCATAGACGAATATATATTTGCCGTTTGCGTTTAATATTGGCTAAGCGTTTAAACTCTCTTAGGCCCGTATTCCAAACGAGACTCAAGCATTGATCTTTAAATAGAGTAAGAAGGGATGCCGCTATTTATTGTATATAGCACTATTCCTTGCTAAGTCAATTTGAGTAAAGATTGACGTTGAATCTCGTTTTAGAATACTGGCTTAAACTTGAAAAGTTTGTAATTATAATATTTTCTGAGTAATCACTAGCAGACGGTCTTAAAATATGGTGTTACTTATACAATGAAAAAGGCAGTGTGAAAATTTGTGTTAGGACTTTAATGAAGCTTTCTTCACATTTATCTACCAGTTATTTTTTTCTTATAACTAATTTAAATATAGTATTTTACAGTATATATAATAGTTTTTTAATTAAATCTTACTTACACTTTATCTTACTAAGCTGAAGAGTAAGATAAAGTAAAACATTTTAGTGTACCTATTGTAACTTTCCCTAATAGTAATTCAGCTTCGACACTATTAGAAGAATAATTGTTTAAAATTAAAGTAAAATTGAAGTACCTTCTATACCTTTTATTTCTTACATATCGGCTTGATTTCCTTACAAGTATAATTGCTCTTTAATTCTCGTCTGTTCTAATAAAGAAAACGAATAATGACGATGACGAAATCGAAATATCTTGTCTTTTGCGAGCTCCAATGAATATTAAAAATCTGTAACAGAATCTTTTATTATTTTGAAATTTCATATACTTTTCACTCAAACGTATTTTATATGCGTAATAAGTCTTGACGCCTACAAAAATTTCCATTTCTATTTTTGATGGCGTTTTTGTTTAAGGGTATATTTCATCTTTTCAATACTAAACATCGTGGTCGTTGCTTTCGTGTAATAAAGATGACTTTACATTCCCAACAATTCAACAACTATTTCCCGTAATCACAGACATCCGAATATACAATTAGACTGGACAAGCCGCCAAGTTTATAGGCAATCCCAGTGTCGCAATTTCTTTTCGGTTCTTACCTGTGAAAAGTTATTATATTTCTTGGTAAATTTACTGACATTGCGATGATGGCATGTTACAATTGCACAGGATGGCATTTTGAAAAAAAACGGTAATTTCTTCTAATATTCGTGCGTCTTGGCTCGTCGCACAGAGTGTAAACTGGCAGCCAGTGTATGCTCGTTGAGCTTACATTTGTCGCACTTTAAACGCGGCTTGCCCCATCTCCTGTATTGGGAAATCTGTGCCCGTAATAGTATTAGAGAGGGGTAACAAATCTTTTATTATGGAGTGATTAACTGGAAAGCAAAACTTGAGCAAATATTAGAAATAAATTACGAGTTTCAAAATTATTATCGTGAATTATAATGCCAAATTTTCTATTTTTCGGGAGTCAAAACTAAAATTTTGTGATTTCTTAAACCATACCAGTTAAATTGGAAATTAAATTTGAGTGTTAATACTTGTATGGTACTACCATACAAGTATTAACACTCAAATTTAATTTCCATTTAATAGTCAATTGTAATAGAAATACTTTTTATTGTTTAGCGCCCTGGATCAGTGCACGGAGAGGAGCTGCCATTTTACCTGGGAGTGCCTTTATCACTAACACACCAAAAGAACTTCACACAGCAAGAACAACGTGTTTCCAGATTTTGTATACACTACGTGTCCAACTTCGTAAGATATGGGTAAGTTTAAAAATTTGTGTGGTCCAACACAACCTTCAAAGTTGTTCACTGACTACAAAATATAAGTAATAGTTTCACATAGATTTTACTAAAAAATAAAGTTATTATTAAAATATTAGCTTCACTTTTTAATGGATTTCCGCATTAGGGATAAGTACGAGTATGAATAGGCTTTTAAACTGCTTAGCAAAAAGTTCAGTTTCACAATAAACTAAGCTGTGAAAATATTCTTTGTTCATGTAGAAGTTTGAAGTAAAGAATAGCGTATTTATAGCCGAGCTGAGGTGGTACTAAACTGGTTAAGTTTAAATATTGAAAAACTTTTTTCCTTTCGAAAATTGAGAAGTGACTTTACAGGAGTTGGGAAGATAGGATGTAACGGTTGTGTTTTGCATTTTTAGATAATTGGCGAAGTTGGTACGGTTTGAATAAAAAAGCTGATAATTTATCGGTTTTCATGACTGCATGATTTTCTCGTATCCTTTGCTCAATTTGGATTTTGCAGTTATCCTTATACTTATCAAGACTAATAATTTTTGTATTAAATTGATTTCACTTAGTTGAGTTTGGGTACATATTTTTGTTATTATTTTAACATTGTGTCCGTTTCAAACTTATCAGTCGGACACGTTTGATTGTTAAAATAAATACATCCAAGTCGAACCTACAAAATATCTTCAATTGCCTTGTTTATTAATTAATATAAATCTTAATCTAGAATTTTTTTCAAGGAACCCAAATGACCCATCAGCAACCCCACCACCTAGTCCACTGCTGGGCGAGTCACCGCGGCTTGGGCCAGAGGAGATACGCTACTGGGACACCTACGACACTATCAACCAGCTCTACATGGAAATCAGTGCGTAACTGTCTTGTTTAGTTTTATTTATATCGCTTTATCTTAAACTGTATTTTATTGGCAACCAACTTCAAAAGCATCAAAGTTATTGCTTTAAGTAGTTATGTTAATGTAATAAATGCGTAAATTGCGTAAGATTGCGGAAAAAATAAATTCATGTTAATAATATTAATTATAGTAATTATTTTCCTCAGAGAACATAACGAGAAAAATGAATAACTTATTTCCTTAACCTTCTCGTGAATTTAATATCTCACAGTATTATGATAAGTTTCCGGGATACATAATTTACGGATTGAATTACGTGATTATGAAAATTTGCTTTTATTTTTTTTCTGTTTTGGCGACTTTGCAGTGCAGTACAGGGCAGAGGGCCTGTGATTATTGTAACAGCCAATTTACCGAAAAGTAAAAAACCCACATGTTTGAATTGTTTAATAATTTCTAATAAGATATTTCATGAATGCATAAAGTAAGATAGTATGTTCTGAAAGATCAACATATGTGAGATCGGCAACTTGACTACTCGTACTCACTTTTTCTAAAATTGTTTGAAATTTCACTTTTAAATGTCATAAAATCATTACACAGTAAAATAAAAATAAAATATAAAAGGTAGTAACTTACCATTAGATAGAATGTGTGCTAAGTTACAAAGTTATGATGTAAAAATCGTGATTATTACAGTGATTCCGTTTCACATTGTGATATAATTAAACTCTCGCTTTCTAGTAATTTGATTGGAACGATGTTTGCGGACGGTGTTGGAGTTGTAAGTTTGTGCGGTTAATTTCCTTAGTTTACCTGCGTAACTTCGAATGACCAACATTTTTAAACTTAATTACCGCTGAGATGCTAACTACAAACTCGTGGAGTCGTTCATTTAAAGTTTGGGGTCGGTGCTTGTCTACACCAAGACTTGGAGGATCTATTTTAATACAAGCCATTTCTTCATGGTTTTATGTTTAAAAGTTAAGAGGCTCCATTATTTTTTCATGTCTGAACGCGTCAAAACAATGCCAACATCATTTATGTTAGAACAAAGCAAACCCGCCATCTAATAGTAAACAGTTACTAGTGCTTGCAAGGGTAAGATTACCATTACGTCTACCGTTCGTATACATCAATAATCCCAAGGGAGAACACAGTGCCAAACCTTAGATATAAAGATGTTAAGTCATGGTCTAAAGTATTAATACCTTTCAGGCCAATAAATATATAACGAGTAACTGCTAAGGTGACAGGAATATCTGAGATAGATTTGCATAGATATTTATAGAGCTTGACCCCAGCACGGTCATGCCCAGAGCAGTCACCAGCGTCATTTATATTGTTTTAAATTAGAAAAAAAAATACATTTTAAATTTACGAAATGGTTAATTTTTAAAGAATGGTTAATTACTCTAAATCTGTGGTACCTACAAATAATTAATAAGTGCCATTTCAACCCAAGCTAAACTTTGAACAAAGTGGGCCGATAAGAAACTCGTGTTTACGCCAGTTCGCTGCTTAATATACAAAAATACTTAATAAAATAAATATTTTTTCTGTGACTGCTGCAGATTAGTCTGGGTGTATGAATTTGTTTAGATAATTCTTCTTTAGTCAGTGAAAATGCAGAGGAAAATAGCGTCTTTTAAAGAAATGTAGTGCTTGAGTTTGCACATTTTATTTTCTGAAAAGCGCCCTTCTATGTTTTCTGGTCTACTATAATTTTCTGGTCTAATATACAATCGCTTGGGAGCGATTTTATGCACACAACGTTTGTACTGCTCGGAATCGAACGCTGAACCTTATGTGTAGTAGCCGATTTGTGAAATATAATACGTAATCAAATAGTGAAACAAATAAATAACCTTAAAAATGCTTATCCACCAGAAATTAATATTATATTGGCGGGATTGGTGGCTCTGTTGTTAACGACTACTAGTCGTGAGTTCAATCTCTATTCACGTTGCATATTCGTGCAGTTAACATTCAAGACACACATTTGTGTAGCGAACAATGTTGTTGAACATTTCTGATTTTTTTTCATGAATGTTATTAGCGTTTAGCTACCTGACGCGGTGTTCGAGGGTTTGACTACCGCGAAGTTATGTCACTTTGTGTTTAGGTGAGCTTGGTTAGGGTATTATCTACAGGCTAAATCACCTGCCTGTCTGAAAAGAAAGACATTTCCGTGCTTCAGAGGGCACGTTCAGCCGTCGGTCCCGGCTACTATCTTAAGCAGTTTCACACTTTGCAAACAGACTGTCTAAATGTCAAATAAACAATGTCATTATTATGTGGGGGTTATACTAATGTTTAACGCCTATCAACGCCATAATTTATTGAATCATTACCGAATTTATGATAGGAAATGAAAAAGAAGATGGTGGATGATACAATTGCATACCACAAGCATGGTTCTGTTTACAGCATCTTAATAAACACAATGACTTTCTCGTCACCCTACTCTGTAGCCACTATGGCGTATAATTGTAACTTAACTGTATTTAATAACTTAAACACAGAACTTTGAACAGTCAGCAAATATTTTACTCTCCTGACCTTCGACTCGACGTAAAAAAAAATTTTTTTCACTGTCAGGTAGCAAGCCCGAGATGCGAAGTCACTACAGGGGCCACAAGATGTCGCTGTGGCTTTCTCTTATCCCACAACTGCATCGGCCTGGTCTCGACATGCCGGACACAGGAATGAGACATCATCATTTCCAGGAAGATAATGCCAACTACTATGAAGGTATTGTCTTATATATTATCAGTTTTGATAACGCAACATCGTTATATTTCGGGCAGAAATGCTGTTCGGGCTTATTCCTGCGGCTGAGTTCAACCACCGTACATCTCGGAGGAACTCCAATTTTCATCCTCACCACTTGAATGATTGGAGGTGTTCCACAGTTCGATTCTGTCGTCATTTTCTGCCACGTATGACAAAACTGTGGAATGAATTTCCTCTGGAAACTTTCCAGAGCGATACAACCTGGCGTCTTTCAAAAAAAGAGCGTACACATTTTTAAAGGCCGGCAACGCATTTCTGGGACCTGAGGTCTTGCAAATGTCCATGGGCGGCGGTATCACTTACAACCAGGTGAACCGTATGCTCGTTTGCCTCCTGTTCAGTAAAAAAAAAATAAGTCAAAATAATTGTGATCAGCAGTATTTTGTTTTTAGTGTTATTATTGGTCTGTACTAGACTTAGCCAATAAACATACAGTTGTAATGATGTTCCTTGCTAAATCACAATGTCTTTAATCCAAATATTAGTTTGTAAACAAGAAATTTATTTTAATTTTACATTATTACTCCAACAAGCAATTTTACATTATTACTTCAATTAATCCAAATGATTTTGCTGTAAAACTGTTGTTTAAGTGTAAAAGATACATTTTCTTATTTGTTATTGGGACACCTAAATAAATGTATTGTTTGCAGGTGCTGTGCGACCCCAGTCAATGTCTAAAGCGCACGTTCCGCATGTCGTGAATGTGGAAAGTGGAAGTCGTAGTGACGGATCACGCAGCACACCTAACCCTAAGTCATCCCCACCTCGCCCTTCACCTATACCTCCGGCTCCATCTACAGAATGCCCTCCGAATGCCACTGCTATTCCAGCCCAAACTGACGACGCTCTTCTTCGACGTCTCGCCTCATCCCACTACCAGTCTTATACCGCTGCGTTGACCGTCACGATAGCTGTGGGATGCTTCCTGTTGCTCCTCAACGTGCTCATTTTCGCCGGCATCTATCACCAACGGGGCTCCCGGCCTCGGCGCTCGAAAGACGATCTCGCCGAGGCCGGGAGCTCGTCCTCCTCTGATAACTACGATGGCAAATTAGACTATGAAGTGCGCGCGTTCGACGGCAAAGGGTTCGGTTTCGAGTGCAAATCTGGCCACATGTCCCGCGGCTCTGGCTCCAAGTTCGACTTGCGGACGTTATCGGACTGCGGTGAGCCCACGTTCGGGGAGTACAGTTGCTATGACGAGAAGCACCGCGCGGCTCGGAACTCGTTGCCAGACGTGAGTGTGGGTAGTGCAATAGAAGCGGGTAGTGTAGTGTGTATAGACACGCAAAAGCCGGATATCCAGAAAGTGGAGGGGCGGCCGCTAGACTCTGTGGGGCGGACGAGCACGTTCGAGCCCCGAGTAGTGGACAGTTCTACACAGGTGAAGTTCGGACCGGCTCTGGACGCGGAGGTAGCTCCAGAGTCGAATGGTGAATCGGAGTCGGGCGGTACGAGTGGCTCGGGTATACTGCGCGTGCCGCCCGCCGCCACCACGCCAGCGCCGCCCGGCATCATGAAGAAGCGTGTTCAAATACAAGAGATATCTGTATGAGGGTTCCTGGATGCCGCAGTGGTTGTAATAAACAAGCGGACACAGTTGTGATTTTTAATCTAGTCGTGTACATAGACGCCGTATAGTGATGTATAACCGTGTGTAAATATAGTGTAATTTTATCAGTGAGTACAGCAAAGTGCTCGGAGCGTGCATTAGTTATTTGCCTTCCAAACTACGACTTATTATAAGCGATGTGAATATATCAGACTCATTCGCTACGGCTGGCTTAATTAAGTTCGAAGTTAACAGAGTTTAATAATTGAATGGATTTGTATTTAAGAGAATGCGTATTGTCTTTTCTTACCTATATAAAATGTTTTATAACAAAACCATTACGAAAAATATCAAGAAAGCGTGGATAGACGTTTTGCTAATGTGAACATTCGAAGTTATCTAAATAATGTATTACTTTATTCTCGACCTTCGGATTTATGATGGAAGAATAGTAGGTTCTTGTGAACATATTCGTCTGTAATGAATGTGAATATAACAATAAATTAGTGACAAAAGACTTAAGAGAAACCCACATTTGCATGTACATAAATATCAATCGAGCCGTGTTTCAGTATGTAGGTTAATAAAATTTAAAGCATTGTGTATGTTGTAACTTTTTGTATAGTTAATTTAAGTGAGTTATATTTATTTCGTGTAGTTTTTGATAAGTAAATATTGAAAATTAATTACGGTATGGACGAGTACCTAATGGAAGATTTAAATTGTATTAAATTGATATGATATAGTAAGGTTCCTTAATTGTTTGCGGGCTAATTGAGTTTGTTAAATTTCTGTAACTCAACAAATTTAAAGGGAATCAGGGTAATAGACCACACTTATCTACACACTATCCTACCAAACTTGTTCACTTAGGCGCGCATGTTTAGTTTACAAGGTTTGTTGCCGACTAAGGAGATTAATAGAAGTCATTATAATATAGGAATGGAATAAGTTATTGGATAACGGGAAATGTGGACATAGAATAATATGTTTATCTAACATTATTACAAAAAATACAAATTCAACTTTTTTAAAGGTTCTATTACATAGTAAATAAATGTTCATTAAACTATCAGATTGTATTCAAATATATTTACAATGTCTTCTTAATTATAACACTAAAAAACTTCGAAAACTTGAACAAATATTTATTTCGTAAAGATATGAAAGTAATAATTGATTTAAATATATTTAATATGCTATATGTTGCTCGCTTGCGTACTCGTCCATCTTTTTATCTTCACAGGAATTGATGATGATTAATTAATGGTGAGTGAATTAATATAAAATTATAACGCAATTAACCAAATTGTGACAAAATGTGAATTAACGCAGTACACTTAATTTACTAGATGTGTATAAAATACAATATAATATTTATGTCATTATAATATGTTACCAATTCATAGCGTGATACAGTTTAGAATGTGGAATTGATTTTAAAATGCTTATGGCATCAAGTTAATTGTTAATTAATGTGGTTGTAATTATCTCTCCTAAATTCAATTGTAACTCTTACAATTGAATAAATCTAGTTTTGTATGTCATAACATGATAGGCAATTTGAGAGTTGTTAGTTATTTTTTTTGATAAGAAATATAATATTTATGAAAACGTATTTTATTGATATACTACGAGTGATATTACGAAACACAGTTACAGTATGGGAAATTACAAATGTGAACCAGCTTTAGCGTGACCTAGAATACAATCACCACTACCACATTCGGTAAAAAATAATAACGTTACGGTGAATAATTTATAAAAATAAATTAATACTTGCAAGAATAATGGTAACAATTCGATGTTCAGTTAAATATAATTTAAATTTTGCCAGTCATAAAAACGGCGTGCAATATATTTTCATAGCATAATTGTTTGTTTGCCCATTATAGGCGGGTAAAACCATTTTTAAAGCAATTCTAGAATAAATTGCTTTCATTTAACTTTAAACATACACACAACTATTAGATTAAATGGCCAAATTTATTACAAAAACTATTCGTGACCCCTGTTACATTTGTAGTCACATTAAAAAAATGCTGGGTTACACGGGCACAAACATGATATTAGTATTTTATGTACCAAAAACAAAACAGAATATTACGTGTATTATCCTTTCTGATCATACTGATGGAGTTGTTATGTAATCAAAAAATTAAAATTATGAATTCATTATGCTTCAATGTCATCGACGAGAAACATGCTTTTTATAACATTTCAATAAATATTTTTCTAATTTAAACAAAACTAAAGGATACGCGCAATCATTCTGTGAAGTAACTTTCGTCATTCAAGAATCAAGTGAATGAAATATTATTTTCTAGAAATTTGTAGATGAACACTGATGAGCACTGTTGGAAATCGCAATCAGCCACCTAGAAGGAATTGCAAATGAAAACATATTTATCATAATTCATACGTACTTACCCATTGTGTGATTTGAGTTTTAAATAGTCTTAATTGTATTTTTTGTTTATAGAAGTTATGTAGTCTTACCTATATGATATTCTTGTTGAATAATTCAAATGGACTAGTGATATGTGCTTTTAATATTCGTTGTTTGTTTATTGGAAAAACATAGTTTTTCTGAGTTGAGTATTTGTGTATGTACTGTACTGAACAATCAGCTATACTGTTATATTACGTGTTTTTGCATAGTTTATGTCAAATAACAATTTATCTGAATACGTCAACATTTTGTTACAATTGGTGTTAAAATGGAGTGCATAAAATATGGTGTCGAATAAAGAATTGAAATTTACTTTGGTTTGTGTTATTAATACCTTCAAAAACAGTAATGATATATAAGAAATAACAGATCTGATAATCAGATAGGAAAAAACAATAAAGAAATTACAGATCAAACTGATATATTTTACGAAAAATCCAATTGTGAATCTCTATGTGACTGATGGTTGCTATTATTGTTATGTCTCTTTTATCGTTGGACCAAAAAAGTCTTTCTTGAAAAATTACCTCTTTAAAATATGCAAAGGCCTTTACCCCTTAGAGACAAATGATCAAAGTTAATTTAGGGAAATGGAATAACTAAATTACATTCAGAGTAACGAGAATTATTTTATTACTGAGACTGTAATAAACGCTTAACTTGTAACATCAACATTTCTTTGATCTTGATAAGTTGTTTGAATTTTCCCATGTAGTACTTATAACAAGTATACAACTTCTTCCAATTAGTGTTGACTTTAGTGTAGGTAACGGGAGCAGGGTGCGTGGGACGGCCGTCTTTATAAAATCTGCGGTTTAATATTGGAGCGGTGCGGCGGAATTACCAAGGGACTCAAGGTGGAAAGTTAATGAAAGTGCTGATCCGTAGCTGACGCCGTGTGATAATTCATTTAGACCGGCGAGTGACTTTGCGACAAAGAGCCATTGTCGGAAATCGCAATGGCCAAATGTACCTCGGTTGGGAACACGGTCGAGTGATTAATTCAAGTGCGGAACACTCGGAATCTAATTCAGCAATTGAAAGGATGCACGAATGTGAAGAGTTATCGAACTGATTTTCAAATGCAGAATTCTATTGGTAATTCTGCGAACGAGCTACGCTGGCACGTTTTAAGCATGTACATAGCATGTGTATGCAAGTCATGCTATTGATAGTAATGCTCTATTTAGAATTAGCGATTCTGATCAAGTTTATATATCTATGCGACAAATGGAAGGTTAAAAATAATAGTTAAATTGTAGATAATACTTTTACAATAGTACTATGTAGCTCCATGCTCAATAACTTTCAAACACGCAGGCAAACAGACAGGCTGATAAACGAGGTAAATAGGATTATATTAATGAGTGGAACTACGTATAATCGACGTAGTTCCATTCATTGCATAGGTTTTAATAAAATAAGAGTTGATTTATATACAAATTTGTATGTTTATGTTTCATCTTAAAATTTTCGAATTCGTCCACCATCGATTGAATGTGCTTTCTACAGCACAGATTATTGTTTTCTTTTTAATAAGACAGTTCTCAAAGTCCTAACTAAACTGCATTATAGATTTATAATCATCACCCTCTAATGGTCCACTGCAGGGCACTGGCCTTCTCTCACAAATAGGTATGGGGAGAATTGGTCTAGTGGTTACAGCGTTGGGTTTAGGTCTCTGCATGATTCAGGTCTTTGGGCTTTAATTTCGCGTGTGAACCGCATACGAAAATCATTTTTCGAAGTTTAGTTGAATCACCTGATAATCCAAAAAGGATGATGTTTTCGTGCTTTTGAGGGCACTCAGACCCGGCTTTTATCCTAGGATAGTAGTCGTTAACTCTCACCGATAAATTAGGCCCGCGTTTGTGGATAGGCCTGGGCCCCGGTGGGACGTTATAGGCTGATGCTTTTGACAATACAGAATACTTATTCTAAGAGCCTAGTAATATTTGAAATAATGGTATATTGGTATTGGTGATAACATAAGAAATGAGGACATCCGTATGAGAAAAAGAGTGTTAGAGGCGTAGGCAGGGCGTATAGTGCGTAGAACTGATAGCTGATGACGCGTTATGGTTCGGGTGACGTTCACGTAGGCAAATGGAAAACGACAGATTAGATGAGCTGATGACCTGAGTATGGAGGCGAGTGCCGAGGGATGTCCGATGCTAGAAATCGGTCCGCTTGGAAGTCATAACGAGAGGCTTTCGTGCAGCAATACGACACGTGTAGTAGGAGGTTATAACAATGATTATTTATTATTTGATAATTTATTGGATGTTTTAGGAATGGGCTTCTTATTTTGTAGCAAATCCATAAAGTTGCTAACATAAATGTTCGTTTGGTTTAAAAGTTAACACGGACTTTTTGCCTGCCCTTAAATAGAAGAATAATGAAGCTTAAGGAAACTTCATGCAGTTAACAGAAGCTTCACTGTCGTCAGATTAGGTAGCATGTAAGCTTGTTATGTTTGCAATATTGGAAAAGTTTACCAAAGAATACAGGATTAGAAAACTTTCATACGGCGACGACGTAACATCCAGTTATCTCTGTAGATGCTCTTAGTTAAGTTTTTCTGTTTACTTTTTATAACGTTTGCCTGTTAATAGTAGGTAGGTACATGTCGTGAACATTGAAAAGATATAGCAAAAAAATATTGGCTTCTTGTGTAAGTATTAATAAGAGATGTTACAGGTGATTTCAGTTTTATGTAGTGAAATGTGTATAAATTTATACTTTTTATATTTATAAAAAATTATCAAAACACATTATTGTTAAAACTGACTAATACCCGGTAAAGGAAAACTTAGTTCTAAGGTCCTTCAGACAAATTTTTGGATACATACGATACCCTCATTAATTTGTAGCTCATCATTTGTTGACTATTTTTTTATTTGTAGCAACACTAACTTCATAAGCACGGTTGTCATCAAATATTTATAACAAACACACGCAGATTTTTTAACCTCTTCATTATATATAAAGATTATTAAAGTCTAAAGAATGCAAAGAAAAACAAACATTTGTTGTACTCATCAATTTTCAGCTTGAGAAAACTTTAATTTATTCCTAAAAGTTCGGTAAGCTTGAGGATGGAAAACTTTGGCCAGTAGTTATTCCAACTTCAAATTCTTCTTCATAGAAGCACCCACAATCTGCGCTTTATTTTAACAGCTCGTTTCGGTTTGTTCGAAACTTTTCATAACAATACCGCGATTTTAGTTCGGGCTTGATCCGCTTTAGTTTAGGCAGTAAGTAATAAAAAGCTCTTTAACTTTCAGCATTAGGTACTAAATATGTAGGGTCCATGAAATAAAAATATTCGAACTCTATTGTTTTCATAGGATTGTGGATAATACCAGTACTTTTAAGGTTTATTAAAATAAAGAAGAGAAAACATTTTAATATAGAAAGCTGTTAAAAGTAAGTCAAGTTGAACGAGTATGAGTTGGCCACTTGTTGAAGGGATCTAAACATTCCTTCGAATTTTATTCTAATGAAATTTTGCTTTAAACCTAGGTGTTCCAGTTTAGGATAAGTCAACTTGACCTGCAAGACTTTCTACTATCTAGCGAATGAAGCTTTGACAGCCTGCAATGAGGGAAGTTACTGGTTGGGCCTCTGTTTAAATTGGATGATAACAGATACAATATAACTTTGATAACATTGTATAAGATCGACATAGACTTTCTTATAAAATTAAACTCTTGATAAACTGTTTTTTTTTAGTGCACCATTTAGCCTGATTGAAAATCATATCAAACAACTAAATCAAAATTATTGAACTAAATGAAATCAAAATTATGTCAAAAAACAATATTTATAACATACCAACAAATATTCATGAATATAAATAGGCACTCCACGAGTTTTAAACTCGGAATCCTTGACTTCTCATATACTTAAATAGGACGTAAACTTAATTTATTTTAGGTGATTTTTAAATATGTAATAATTGTACGGGCATATCAATAACTATTGCTGTAAAATTGATAGAAACCTTATTGCAACAACGCGGCGACGCGACGCTTCCAATAGGCTTTTATAATTATCTCAGCAGCTATTCGCTTTATAATTTCGCATTTCATTGTGATGCAAACAAACCGACTTCCATTAAACAAACAAGCGGTGCATTCGTCGGCGATAAACATTTAAACATTTCCAAGTTACGGTGAAATAATTGCGTTTCCATTTGGATATGTGAGAGTCCAGCTTGTAACGAACGGGGCGAGCGAATGAAGCGGACCGCGAAACCTTCAAATTGAATTTTAAGCATCCAATTTGTTTGCGCGGTGCCGTCGCCTGTACGGTTTATATCAGCGGGAATCGCGTGCGCCGCCCGCTAGTTCCCACACTCGTAAAGCGATTTTTGCCAGCCGCAGCCGACTCGGACGGGATTTGGATAAATTATTTATGTATCCTACATACGCCCGTGCAGTTATGTAAACGCATCTATTATTTGTTTTGGAAATACCTAACGGCTGGCCACCATTAGCCATGTCCGGGAATCCAATTGGTTACTCGTTTCTGTAAACATTTTGTTTTATGCGCTTAGTAAGTGGTGGCTGTAAATGTACTTTAAAAGCTTTTAGTGTAAGTGATCAACCTTTGAACATTGAATTGAATAGTAAATACAAAGCCTAATTGTCATTTTCATGACATCAACGTGTAATTAATTGGTTGGGTTGTTAATATCATGTCCGCAGTTGTCAGTCAGCCATTAAATGTTTCGCGGTGGAGCCTGTTATTCCTACTCACTTGATAAATTTGCTTTGTAGAGACGCTCATAATGACGGATAAAATTTAAATGATGCTCCATCTGATTGGGTAATTTGTCAGGCATAGTAATAATAATGAGAGTAATGTGTTGTAATTAATTATTTTGAGTTCATTTTATGAAGAACCTTTATTCGGTTGTCATGAAATGGTAATGGTTTTGTCTTTTTGTATTTACCATGATGGTATTGAAAATTTATGAATCTTAGGTTTGTTTTACTTTTATTTTTAGAGTTTTCTTTCAAAATTGTAGTATCGAAATTACTACTTAACTAAGCTGTGAAATAAAATGATAAATATCATACATAATTTGCAAATCAATAAACGTCAATACGTAATAAACGAAATATTTCAAACATGTGATTTGGTTTTTATAACTTGAGCAGGTTGCGATTAATATGTTATGCTAATAAATAGTAAATTACGTCTCAAGCTCAATCCAAACTTTGTTTGTACTTATTTAATATCAGCGAAACTATTTCACGCCTTTCGGAGTATTCCAATATCGTCGAAATCTCCAATTCCCATTCCCACGGGTTATACGAGTAAACGATTACCTAGACAGAATTTTCGTATATATTTTTTGTAAATATGCCGTTATAATTAAAAACTAATGAAAAACATATTTTTTTCCTTTTATTCATTCTTATTTACTCGTATGAAAGTTTTATCGAATCGAGCACAACAATAATAAAAACTAATTTAGAAGCTCACGTTATAGAATAATTTCCATTTCTGAATCTTGTTTCACAGTAACAGGTAAAAAATAAAAGATTTTACAAGATCTTGACATATTTGTAAACTGTACCAGGTATTGCAGTCAGCTTAGGTCTGTAAAACGCATACAAAAAGTGCTTTGATAAGCATTGTTAGAGCTGGCACTTGGAACTCTTAGTATCTTATTATGGCATCTCTTAGGAAATATGCAGATGGATAGTTTATTTTAAAAAAAAGTCGCAACAGACAAGAAATATTTGTCAATTGCTTTTGCTCTGAAATTATAAACATCAAAACACCGATACTGTTCGTCCTGATTATGAATGACTTAGGTAGGTATTTTCAATTTCATGAATGGATTACTGATGATGGAACACGTGACCTGTATTGTCATTACGATGGCAAAACGTTTTCCTTCAAACGTAATTTAAAGAGAGTTTTCTCCTCATCATGGCTAGTTTGACTTAATAAACAATAAAAACGCAATTAATCCCCGTTACATAAATTAGGTGTTTAAATAATCATCACTTTTTTAAAACCAATTTTTTACAAAGTTTTTTAAGTTCCCGAAGCAGGAAAAGACTAGCTAAAATAAGTAGTTCTATTAACTATACCCGAGCACAAGCGAGTGACATACAGCGAGGAAAGTATTACATAATTAATGCCTTCTCAAGCAGCCGTTTTTAATCTGCACGTGTACTTTGATGTGCTAGAAAATTTGAGAGAAGATCAAATTACAAAAGCGCATGTAGACTTTTCTGGCATGACCAGTTCAAAGTTTTTTTTATTTACCCGACCTTAGAGACGTTATCTGCTTGCGCTGCAGTGGGTTGAGATATCGGCACCACTTTTTGTTATTGTTGGATAACAATTTTTTTTATTGATTACTGTATTATGCTCTGCATATACAATGCCTTGAAAACCTTTCAGCTAACCTGATTACTTGAAAGTGATCCATCACTGCTAAAAATACCGTGAAGAATTTAGGTTTCAAAATGCCTAATACCTTATACAATAAAGCATTTCCAGTTAGAAAAATAAATAAACAATACATCAGCGGAGCCCGCTTCAGAAGTCGGAACCCGACGTGAGGCGTTAAATTGAGGAATTATTCATATGATTTTTACGGGCAAAATGTGAAGGAATGGGAATACCATTGGTGTCCGTCAAAAGAATAGGTAAATCATTTAACCGCTTTTTAGTTCATTTTGATGCAAGCTGTATTAAAATATCAACATTTTCCTTTTTGTAATATTGTAATCTTTTAGTGAACTGCCGCCGCGGTGGCCTGAGCATTGAGTTAAGATTGCTATGTGATCTACAAGTGGTTGGTTCGAATCCCAAGGGGATTTTCTCGTACTTGTATAACGGGTAGATGATGCTGGCTTTGAAATGCATTTGAAATAGTACCACACGATTACTACCGTTAATGCCCACCAAACTACATTGGGCCAGCGTTGTAAGTTCCGGCCCAGTAAGCCCATCGCCATGTTGTGCATTAAGCCTGTGCACAGATATATACTCCAGTGACATGACTTAAAAAGCTGAGTTTCTAACAAAAGCTCATATTCCTTTGACTTTAAAACAAAGAAAACTCGCTACATTTGAAAATAAAAGAGAGAAAAAGGACACTTTCTATAATAATTTTGTCAGTAACAAGATTAGGACAACTTCATTCTCATTCATTTTTAAGGAATAAAAATAAAAGAGAATTACGTCGTTTTGCCATCAGAGAAAAGGACGTAGAAAACTGAAATGAAAATGTACTTTAACGTTTGTAGCTGGCACTTGTTTCGAAAACTTTCTTCACTAGTTGAGGTTGTTTGCAACAATAAGCTTACACAACAAACAAATTATTTAAGAAATCAATACTCATACATAATTCCACCAATACTGGTAGGCAAGGTTTTTGATGTATTTTACCCATTGAAATCCAGACTCAAAAGGCAGTCTATTGTGTCTGGCGCCTTAAGACGTCATTGGCGGTCAAAGGGTTAAATTTCAATTCGCAAAAAAGCACTCTATCAGTGAGTGTTTAAACTTGTAATACGTATCTGGGAAGCAAGTAATTTTATTCTAACCTGGAAACAAATATAACTTACTGAAAACCCTATCTTTTACCTACCAAATTATATGGGATTACGTTACAGTAATCACTAAAGTACAACTATTACTGTAATGAGGGGTAAATGCCCGTAGCACCACGCTGGGCAGGCGGACTGATGACCGCAGCATTATCCAGTACACAAAATGGCGCTGCTTCCCACCATCTGGTATTTCCCTTAGTCGACTCTTTAACGATACCCTCGGGAAGAGTAGATGTGTTGAAAATTGTATTCTTATCTGCCGTCACCACACAGCAGTGGACCGATCACATATGTCGCAAAACCGATGGCCGTCGGAAAATGAAAATGAAAAGTGTTTATTCAGTTTAGGTCCTTACAGAACACTTCATCATCATCAGCTCATTAAACGTCCCCACCGAGGGGCACGAGCCTACCCGTATAGGGTGATTAGTATAGTGAGTGCGGATTGGACGACTTCACACACAACCTTCGAATCTCTTCGCAGGCGTGCATAAAGGTTTCCTCACGATGATTTCCTTCATCGTAAGAGCGTCGGATAACGTACATATATTTTCGAAACATTACAAATATCACGAATATTTCAATTTTTGAATTCAATAATACTTGCAAATTGTACCCAAAGCTCGTAATTGAATTTAAATGATGTCAAATACTGTTATACTTAGTATTGATAAATGACTAACAATTTGCTAAAGTGCTGTCTGTTAAAAACTGACTGGCAAAGCTTAGTTTTGGGTTCGAAAATTGCCTCTGTGATTTCATTGATTTATGTATCTAAAAGCTTTTCTCTGTTAGAACTGACTGAAAGTATTCAGTAGAATATCGCGTTCATACATAATGAGATTTATTTATTTTAAATGAAATTGTCAATACAATAAAAATATGTCCAAATAAAAAGATATAATGTTCTATTAATAATAATTAATAAAGTTGAATAAATATAAAAATAATAAATATGTACCTAAAATATCCAAATAGATTACATAAATCAATTTACAATAACATAACAATAAAACCAAAAAACAGATACACAGACCAACATTCCCCACACGTAATTATTTTTAAAGTACAATAACTATTTAATTAAATTATTTATTTATTTTTTTTATCATCATCGAGATCATAACAACACTTGCTTTGTAAAAATGATTTTAATAGGTTAATACACGTGTTTTATTTTGTTTCACATTTTATACGTTCAGGTTAACACCTTTATTGACATAGCGTATGGGCCTTTAGAGACCATGTCCATTTTAAATAAGGGCAATACTAAATAGTTATGGGTATCTGGACCTAGCATTTACGTCACTCACGAATTTACGTAGTTTCAGTATATATAGAGAAGTTAATGTAAGTAATTTAAATTTACATTCTTGAACAACTCCCATATAACTTTTTATTTTTATTTATTTATTAGGTTCACCGACAACATAACATTAGTCTTACATTAAGAATTTTAATACACCATATACCAATTGTAATACACCATATAATCTAAATGTTACAGGTAAAAACAACATTCCTATTTAAAGAGCTTCTTTTGAAATATTATATAATGGTTAAATGTCCTACTTAGAACTACAATTTATATTTTTTTCGGAACAACTGCATTGAGTCGTAATGAATATCAGTGTTGTCACTATATTCACTAATAATAAAATCCTGCTTGAAGTTCTGCTTTAAAAACAATACATGGCTTTGATAAAAATACACATGCAAAGGTTAAATTAGGAGATATTTATAAGTTTTAAGTAACTGCCACAGAGGTCTTCTAGTCTTACTCGAGGGGGTTAGATCGTTGCTTGATATACATATAGGTCATGGATTCGAGTCCTGCGAAGTTTATTGACATTACGAAAGTCATTTTACAGTCATCTTCCAGATTGGCTAGGACCTTGCTTGCTAAACAATTTTTATTTAAAAGAAAGATGATGTTTCATGTTTTCCGTGGATGAAGCCAGCCGTATAATTTTACCTTATTTATCTTTGGTTAAACTGACTTAAACTCCTAGTCTAGAGGAAAAAAATACAATGATAAAAATAAGCAGCTCACTGTCAGAAAACCGATTACTTAGCTCAAGCTTTTAGGCATCGTTACGACACACATAAAATAAACATTTTAGATGAATCCTGCCAATCCTGAGTTCAGCTGCATTTATATTCCTTAAATATTATAAAAAATGAAACGAGTTTCTTGCCGGCTCTTTTCTCAAAAATCCTACTTTCTCGGAACCGGTGCTAGAGTCATAAAATAATATGTAATAATATTTTATTAAGTGCATGTAAAAGATTTATTTGAATAAACATATTTTGAGTTTAAGTAAAGGACATACATTCAAACATTCAACCAGTTTTTTACGACAGACGACTAAGTATCTAAATCTTTTAGTTTTAGATACTGTTAGTCACTGAGAATCGATTCTAGCTTAATAAATTGCTAGGTGCAGGTGATGCAGAGCCAGTTTGTGACATTTTAATCACGTAATGCCGGTATTTTATCAGTATTAGTATGCAAGGAGCGCTAATGTTGCAAGCACGCGACGGTCTCCGCCAATTTTGCTATTTTTTAAATGCGCTAATAGTATAGGTAATTATTGTATTGCAATAGTAAAATTTGGCACTTATTCGTTCTGTTTTATGGTATGATTTTTTTTGGTAACACCAATGTACAATTCATAAATTCCACTCTATAATTACCATTTCAAACCATTAACATGAAAGTTGTACCGGAGTACTTTTACAGTATCCACTGACATTCACACAGCGCCATCTAGCCCCAAGTTAAGCGTGAAGCCTGTATTATGGGTGCTAAACAACGGATAAACGTATTTTTGTAAATACATACATATTATACATAGAAAACACCCAGATCATTACAAACAGGCATGTTCATGCACACAAATGTTTGTACTGCCCGGGGATCGAACCCTTGGTGTAGTAGTCAATGTCTCAACCGCTACACGAAATACAGTAGGATTGAAAAGTGTCGTAATGGTGTCGTTATGCAAATTAGAAGAATTACCCTGGTAACGTATAACTGCTTTTGTTAAGCCTGCCATCGATGTATGAGGTTAACAACATTCCATAATAACTTCTTTTGCACTTCAATAGTAATCTTGAACTCGATTTTCAACAGACCTGCTTGCAAATTTTGAAATATTTGATTTTATCATTACCATCATCATCATCGGCAAAACTTTTATTTTTTACCTGAAACTAGTATACAGTATTCGTCATACAACTAAACCAAAGACAATCCCGATAGAACCAATTGACTTTCAAGAATCACCAGAGAAACTCTTCCTTAAAAAAGCTTCGAACACTTATTTGTTAAAAAAGGTATAAAATCGAACGCTCAAGACTTTTTTCCTATTTTGATTATCAAACTATATGAGTAAAACCACTGTAAACAGTTGTCAATTATTTAATAACGCATCACTCACGTATTCAATTTCACTCGCAAGTTCCGGCAAGGGAATAAGACTGACTTCATAATGTAAACGGTCTGGAATCACTCTCCAAATTTAATATTATCTGAAGGAACAATGCCTAGTAAATGGAACGTGTATAAAAAGATTTGAGTCATAAACGTGTTTATATTACGTTTTAATATTATATGCGTAGCTCTCGTCAAATATAATGAGATAGTCATTTATATATTGGGAAAACCAACAAGATAAACACAATGGTAAAAGCAATGAAAAATCCGAGACAAACATACACTGAAAGCCAAAGGTCACGATGTAGATAAAATTAGGAATTTAACCAAACTCATAAATGCGGAATGTCCTCCGATGTTTATAATAGCGTAACTACAGTGCTTCGGGGTGAGGGCACTGTAGCTAGTGAAATTAGCGGTATAAGAGACCTAACATCTGCTGTCTCTAGTGTCGGACGGAGTGTGGCATTGACGGAGATTAAAATACTGTCTATCAGTTGTTAGTTTCCTTCATTGCCGCTCTGTCATGGGCAGGCGTAATCCTTACTATAAGGTGAGCGTCCTGACCGTCCTATACACTTATAACATAAAAACAACATTTATGATTTAAATGAAATACACGTCATAAAATTATTTGGTTGGCTGTCATATTCAGTAAGGAGCTAATGAGTTAATAAGTTTAAAATACATTTTCAATATGGGACGCCCGCAACAATGAACATTAACTTTGGCGCTTTGAAATTTGTTTTATAAATAAAGAATGTTTAGGGATCCATGAATTCTACGTGATAAAAGTTCTGTTTAATCTATCTATAAAACTCTTTTTTAAGAAAAGAATGTATAAAGAAATACAATAAAATTCAGCAATGAATCGATGATATTTTTTTTATTGTTGACACTTTGTTTTGAAGACATTTATCAGTGGTAACTTGAGAATGTTAATAAAACTTTTGTATCAGTAAATGATGAACTAGAATGCGTAATGTTTATAGCCGGCTGTGAAACAAGGAAAAACTTACAAGGGGACGAACAAGGCTGGACCCCCATGATTAATGATGTACACGACACCATTCAATTTAACTTAGAGTTTCCCATCCAATAAGATAAAAAGGGAAACTTATATTTTTTACGTAAGCTTCCACTCAGCAGCGTTAACAACGTTCATCAGATATAATGGTTAGTTTAATGATCCACTTCCTTTGCTTGAACATTATCATCAGATTCACCGCGATATGTATTATTTAATGATGATTATATATAAAGGTGTATACTTTCGATTTTTTAGGTTATTTGATAAGAAAAAGTATTTGTACCTGCTTGCTTTATCTGCGGTGACTTATTGTTTACAATAAATCTAACACTACAATTATTGATTAAGTTTGCACTCTTACTTAGCGGATATAAAAGGTCTTAACAAGGAGTTTATGCGATGGCGAGCTATATGAAGGATTCGACTTGAGGAGGCTTTAGCAACGAACGCAACACAAAAACACAATGGAGTAGAGAAATGTGTTCAGACTCGAAGTACTCCAATTGCTACCATGGATGTAGTAGTTCTTGTTGAATCATCGTGTTTAGACGTCGCAAAATCAATAATTATGACGAAATTTTGAGGGTAATATTTGATAAATTTTATTTAATTTAACGGTTTATTATCAAAATACAGCAAAGTGTTTGTAAGTTATAAGTGTACAGGATGGTCAGGACGCTCACCTGATAGTAAGTGATGACAGAGCGGCATTGAAGGAGACCAACAACTGATAGATAGACATTATCCTCCATCAGCGCCCTTCACCTGAGACAACATATATTTGGTCGCTTATCCCGAAACACAAAAGTGCATAAAACATTTGTTTCACGAGACGATATTAGGCACTGCGGTGATACCTACCTGGATGAATCAGTATCGAGTCTAACTAGTATTAATTGTGTTTTATCGTTTAGTAATCCTTACGGTCCCTAAAAGCTCCAAAAAAGGTGCCAGAGTAAAATCCACTTCACAGGTCTAATGGTTTGTTTACTTGTTAGGTGATAATGATGTACAGCTAACAGTTATTTGTGCTATGACATCGGATGGTTTCATAGTGAAAGAATCCCTATCCATGACCGAATTACCATCATCCCAGGGAAAGACCGTAACAAGGATTACTGATAAAAAGGTACGATTGTTGCATGTGCCATTATTGTGACGAGACAAATGTTGCAATACTTTTAAAAAAGTGCACAGATAAACAGGTGATTCAAATTCAGTCTGCAAAGTCCTCAAACGGGAAAATATGAAACTGTCTTTCATTGAACAGTCTCCTTGTAGCATTAAACTCACGATGTCCGGAACACGCAGCAATATAAGCTCAACCAGACCAGTACATCACGGAGGCAGTTCTACATCAGAAAATTATTTATTTTCATTCCTTTATTAATGACACATTCTACATCTTGGGGAGCGTACCTTTACTCACTAAATAATGTACCCGAAAATAGTAACGATCTCATTGTTACTGTTTATATCGATTTCATATGTCAATTACCCAATAAACTCTCGGCAGGCGGCTGTATTTGATTTAAGTTCGCCAAGAACCCAATTGTCTTCCTTTTACTTTATTACTTAATAAAAATACTGCCCTTGCTCACGCCCTCTTCTCCCAGGGGGATCTGCTGAATAGTAACTTTTTATACACATCTAGGCTTTGGAAGTCATTGTTTTAGTTATAAAAATATCATTACTCACGAAATTGCTTATTGACAAATTGAGCGGCCTACTTTTACCTCGCAAGTATGTACAATTAGGCAAATATCTTTCTGATTGGTTCAGATATTCTTTATTAGTGAAAGATGTCTTCCATATTACTATAACACATGAATGGTTTTTTGTTAATGTATTTGATAAATAAGAAATTTAACAAGTAGCAGAGAAACTTAAATTAATCCTTGATGAAGTTTTGAAGGTCAAGACCAACAACAACTTAATATAATAACTATGTGAAAATAGTTTTGAAATCTAACAAGTATGGGAGTGCCATGACTCAGCATAAATGGGTCGGCTCAACCGAAGTCACATCACGGCTTGACATAAAACCGACTTGAAACAACGTTTCGCGCTGTATTTCGTCAAGTGGTTTTCATCATCGTCACTGTAGGACCAAAACACCCCTTAACCTCTCTCCATATATCGTATTGCTCTTTTATTAAATACCTTGTGACTAGAACAAGTTCAAACTTACAATTTTCTACTACAAAATACCGAACGTCACAGCTAGCTAGCTAGCTGCCAAAATCTCTTTGATAGAAAGTTATAATATTCGATCTTGGTGCTACGTCGCCAGCGTTTACTATCACTTAACTCATTTTTATATTCGCCATTTTGGCTTGCTTGTCGTCCCGTCGCTATGAATACAGAATAGAGCCTCCCTTAAAACGATACATGGCCTACTTTGAGAGGGTTTTCCGGACTCTATATTAGTTGTTTACACTGATCTACATACCCGCGCGCTGTAGATTTTTATGAAGTTTTTTATAGGAGTTTGTATATGTTATGTAATCTCCTGAAAATAACATATTATAGTACGTCAATCAAATTTAGAAACAAATTAATAACTAGCTGACCTTACAAATTATGAGTATCATTTGAAGATCTGTAGAGGCTTTTGATCCAAATGAGATATGTGAGTTGTAAAAATACATTTAAACGATGTATGTATGTGAATAATTATTCCAGTATTTAATGGCAAGTAAGATGTTCCATTAAAACACAGACAGAGCCATTAATAGTTTAACCATTCTAAATCCATATACTTTATTGAATTGTGAATATTGAAATCCAGCTTAGGGCTAGTGGCGACCACAAGCGGAGCAATAAGGCGCGTGAAGCGGTCGGGCCTTGTCTTAATTGTCAATAAACGTGAGTCCCGGCGAGCTCGAGCCGCTCCCACCGAATAATTAACGAACTTCCGCGATTTTCGAGTTTGTAAATTGCCTCATGGTCTCGTCGACCCGCGTCCTGGTTTGCTGATATAAATTATGTGCGCGGAAAATTAATCTTAGTGATTTAAGCGTACCCTTTCTTTGTAGCGTGTCGTTTGGATGTTTTCTTTAGACTACGCCTATTTTTCACATGAAGGTCGATATAAATTGCTTTTCAAGTGATGAATAACGGCAACTTTACTATCCAGAGTACAATCAACAGCCATCGCTATCATAAGTGAATCTCCGTGGGATACTTTGAGAATTTCCTGTATGGATACACACTCAAAATCAGAGAAGACTTTATGTATAGAGTACTCAGTGGCAAGGTAACACATCAATAATGTCAACGACTATTCCGGATTTTTCTTGTATGTTTGAAAATAAAAGCCTGATGAAAGGTAGCGGAACTTTTACTGACAGTTATATTTCTTTCCATTTTCGTTGACATCACAATAAGTCTCCGAAGCGCCGCCTTTCAGCTCTCGCTCGCGTTACAATTTGTCTGAACAAGTATTAACGGCAGCAGAATTCGGGACTTGATTGTGTTACTATTTTAGCCGTAGAGTAGTATATTTCAGCTAATTAGCGCGTTATTCACATGACGTAACATTAATACAACGTAGAAGCGGCGGCGCGTCTGGAGCATAAACAGAGAATTTATATGCCCACACCTTTCATTAAAATGTAAACAAGGTTCTATATAATTCTTGGTGCGTAAATACATCAGCGTGGAAGCGGAGTGAGTGCACGGCGCGGGCCGATGGTTATGGTCGCACGTGAGCCGCAAATGATTGTCGTTTAGGCCGCCCCTGCCTTTATTCAATCCGAGAGATAAATTCAATAAGTCTTTGTTTTATTTTGAATTTGTTTGCTAAAATCTTTTTTTTTTGTTAACAGTCTAAGTAAAATTTGTTGATATTTATTAAAAATATCGGTAAACTGCGGATCTTCAATGGTAAGGTTCGCTCCTAGTCATTAGTAAATTTAAGAACACAGGCATTCTGGTTTAGCGTCCGAAACAGATAATTTACTCGTAATTTACCAATGGATGATAAGAAGCACAGGATTACTTATTTTTATCAGTAGTCGGCTATGGATATTTGTATTGCGATGTAAGGTGTCCCAATATTCAAGTTTTAGGTCACTATTAAACCTCAATTGGCCATGGTACTCCCAGACCAACAACAAACATTGGATTTACCAAATTAGTCCCCACTGTCCAACCTACCTGCCAAAATTGAAAGTCCTTGGAGAAAAACATGTGTTTTAGTGGACGTAATAAGAAGAAGCTATATAGTAGTGGTGTCCTTGGTTAATCTTTCAAAAAGCAAAATTCAAAAATACTTCCAATATTAAATACATAACAATACTTAAGGCTTTTATCTTGTATTTATAGACCATTTGGAAAAAATGTGGTTACTTCTTGCCTAATGGAAAAAAAATGTAGGCTTTCTCGCCGCGTAAATCAGGGAGGGAAAATAAGGAAATTCTCCAATTCGATTTTGTTTCAGTCGAAAACATTCATTAACTTTTTCGTCACTTGTGCAGTATTTTTCCTATATCAACGTTAAGTTTATTTTGTATATAAAAATATTTTTTGTTGAAACGTGTAGAATAGAAATCGAATTCAGGAATTTCACCTTTGATCGCATGACCTCAAAAACTTTGTAAATAATATTTTTTATAGTCAATTGAAATAAGTTTTAAATGAGTTTAATAGTTAATTGAAATAAGAAAATAGGGATTTTATTAAAAAAAAATAGCACCATGATAATTATAAGCAAGTAATTTAATAATAATTTTATTTATTTAGGCACCTACTACAGATTTATTAAAAAAAAAACAAAGAAATACCGACTTCGAAATATGGTTCAAAAGTTTGTTCGACTTCGAACTAAAAGTAACAGTATAAACACCTAGCCAATAAAAGTTCCTGAAGGATTCTATTCGGAATAAAACATATTTTTGTAGTTAAAAAACACTTTGCCATGATTCTAACAGTAATATTATAAGCTTTGTGCTTAGTTTTAAAGCTATTAAACCATTGTATATTTCGTTGAAAGTGGTAATCAAAGCACATTATTTCAATGGATTTAAAATAAAGCGCTTCACTTACTCTACTTGGTATTTCATGACTTTTTTCAAACTAAGTTACAAACTATTAATTTGCAACTTCCGCAAAGGCCCGGTATCATAGTTCTGGTTCAAATTACTTGATACTGTAATTGAGCACGGTATGCTAAAATAATACAGGCAACAACAACCAATATTGTGGTTCGTCTTGCTAGCGGACTACAAGACTAAAGTCTTAGCTGAACTATAACGGCGGGAGGCAAGAGGCAAGATAGGAAACACGAAAAAAAAACATATTTACAGCTAACCTCTACTAAAACAGCTTCAGACTGAGTGGTCTTTCAACCATATTGGATAATGTATGCCGACACTAAAGTATAGTTTTTCAAGTTGTAACGCTTTCTTTGTTAATATTTTTTTTACTGTTGGCTGCAGATAGCCTAACCAGCTTCACCGGGTATATGACTAGTTTCTACCCAAAGGCTTAGGAGAAATAATTAGAATAAGTGCAGATACTCGTACTTCTGTGTTAAATGATTTAATAATCTTATCTTTATTAATGTATAACTTCGGAATTTCGAATCTTAGGTTGGTTTTGGTGGCATAGATGGATTACGTGTAGAAGATACTATATTATATAATCAATGTGTTTTATTAGCAATGCGAAATTTTTCATAGTGTACTTGTTTGGTGTCTTAAAACATCTAATTAAACTTTATTTACACAACTTTATTTAAATTATATTTATAAATACCTTGTTAAGCTTTAATAAACCTTAAGTTTTATCTGCTATGTTTCGTGTTAAATTAATCCAATCAAATTCCAACTTGCTTTTAATCAAACTCTGAAACATTAATTATTTAGAACTCACTTTCAAATGATCGATTGTAAGTGGCAATCAACTCTAGTCTCTAGTTTGGAATCTAGTAAGTGGAATTTGTAACTACATTTACTAATCATGATAACTTCATTTTGAGTGATTTTTAAGTTGTTCTGTAGTCTAAGACACTGATGACATTTTTGACGTTAGTGTCTTAGATTAATATCGTTAGTTTTAATATGAATAAGAGTACTACACTACGCACCCAATTTCACTTAGAAAACACTTCGAGTCTCAGTTAGTATCAGTTAAGCTAGTCATTCCCATTCTTTTTATTACTTATATATTCTTTTATTTATTTTATTTATTGAGTCATACAAAATACAAATACAATTACAATAAACGGACAGTTAGGTGTAAACATAAACTCATTCGAATTTTTGACGTACACTAGAATCGTCGTACTTCTTTACGTCGTAAATTATAAATATGTCGCTTAACATAAACATACATTTTCATTGACAAAGAAGAAACACTTCAATTATAGATAAGTAAGGTTATGGTTTTATCTATATCGGCCATTGAGACCGGAATAAGCTTAAATTTCTAATGGTGCACATAGTAATTATACATGAAAATCAAATAATCTAATGAATACTTAATTAATTATTATCGGGTTTTGCATAGTCACTTTTATAAAAAGTAGCAACACATTAATATAAAAAGCAAAAGTAACACTTAATCTTCAACCTCTTTGAATGTAAGCTCCGATAAATTATGGTAATACTTCAAAAATAAAGACCGCCGTATTCAACACGTCAGTTAAAATTAATTTACATATAGGTTGAACATTGTCGCCGCACCTTTATTATTTCTGACCTTGTTTCCCGGTCCCTTAACCCTTTACGAGGGTCGCCGAAGATAATGACGCCTGGCGTAATTCCTACACAGTCACGTGCTAAGGTAATGCGGACTGTGTAGATAAACTATTTCGTATATACATATGATATTATACTCCGAATGTAATGTATATCTGCGTTAGAATACATAAATTCATTCACTTATAATGTAAAACTACTATGTCCTTCTTATCTCAAACTTGCTTACTTTCTTGGTTTTCAAAACATGTAGGTAACAAAGTTCGTAAGCCAACAATTAAATAATATCTCTGCTTCTTTATTTTAGGATATATTTCAATAAAAAGATGGCAGTAGTAACATTATATTATGTTACACGATCTCAGAGGTCAAACGACGATTTAGAAATAGTAACTGATGTATTTGATTTTATTAAATCAAATACTCAAGCCATGATGTGTAACCACAAAGTTCAGTCTGTTTAAGTTAAGGTTTTCATTCTGGAATGTAATGATTAATTATTAATTTCAACAAACTTAAAGTCACTCAAGGGCTATCCACTGTAAGTTCAAACAAATATGTCTGTCGCGTCTGATGAGATGTAATAGTTATTTAAAAGGTTTCATTTAAATTCCCCCGAGGCGTTTATGACCTGACTAAGGAATTAGATTACCATTGTCCATTCCGATCTCATTGAGGTATCTAAGTTTGGTTGAAGAGCTGAACAAAGCCTAAAAGCGTTAAATCAACTCCGAAAGAATGTTGGCCAGTGCTATGAAGTGTAGATTATGTTTTTCTGCAAGTAGAAGACACATTTTAGAGTAAAAGTTTAATAACAAATGAAGTAGCCAGATAAAAGTCAAATTATAAATATAGTGTATAAAGCCAACTAAACTCACAGGAAAATGATAGAATGGTTGAATTTGACTTCCTATTGATGCCACCGGGAGTGACAACTGTCTACGTGGTATGTGTGTACAGCGTCGCTTGTGTTACCCGGAGGCCGTGGGATCGAAGCCCGCGGGGATACATCACTTTTTGCTATTTCTCCTAGTATATTTGAAATAGTTAAGGCTGAATTCCGGATATTTCCGGGCTTCGGAGTACACGTTGAGCCGTTGATCCTGGCTACAATGATAGATGGTAGTCGTTTACAACCACCCACCAATCCGCAATGGGCTGACGTGGTATGCAGCGCGAGAAGGCCTGTGCCCTGAAATAGGCCGTTTTAGGCTAATGATAATGATAGGAGTAACATCCCGGCACTCCACTGTTCTAATCTAGTCTCGGCCAGGAAATCGCCAGGGCTTTGTGCCAGGGTGATCTACACAAGTACAAAGACCAATGTAAGCACGGTATTGCCAAGTAAATAGAAAACGGAATAAGTTGTGCCTAGAAAAAAACGTATGACTGAATGTATTAACTTTATTTAAGTAAATAGAGTAATCTCTCATAAGTGGTAGGATAAGTTGTAAGAGCAACTGGGTGTACATAAATATCATGTTACTTGATGGTAAGTGTTACGCCAAAACTCAATCGTGTCTCATTTACTGATCGCGAACGTGTTCAATTAGAAATATTTATATTGCAATAATTGTTATCTTCGGTAGTTCAATGGTGTGAACTGTAGCCTTCCGATCGCGAGGGTACAGGTTTAAATTCCGCCACTTACCAACTTTTCTTGTCTTTTCAAATTTAGGTATATCCAACGCTCTTACGATGAAAGAAAACATCATGAGGAAACCTGCGTACGCCTACGAAGAGATTAAAAGGCAGTGCAGTGGACGACTAAGGCCTATACACCCTTTACGAGTAGGCTCGTATCCGTCGGTAGGGATGTTTAATTGGCTGATAATAATTAAGGGTAATCATATTTTTAAAAGTGACCCCCAAAATTGTATCACAATGGCTAATAGAAATAACCAGAATGTTTGTTATCTGCATAGCGTTAAAATGAGGAATGACAGAATTGGAGGCCAACGTTTAATTCCAATCGCGATAGTCATCACGAGATATGGATAGCCGTCACGAATATTAGATCTGTGTGGTACTGGGCATTATAGCGTGCCCGCATGACAGCGCACTCGAGAGACTGATAGCGAACAGGTTATGCTGCGAACTTGGGCTCTATTTATGTATAGAAGCTGTCTAATGCATTCGCTTTCGGTGCTTAATAAATTCATATTCAAAAAGCTCCATGCAGCGGCAGAAGTTATGGCTTTTCGTACCAAATTTTGTTTATTTTTTTAGGTTTATAAATACGGACTTAGTAGTTATAAATGCAGATATTTCTTTAAGGAAATTAAATTTTTTCTTCCCTCAGAAACAAGAATGGCAAATATAAACTACTTTCAAATTATAAATGAATAAATATCCACTGATATACAGTCAGCGCACTATAGCCCCAAACTAAGAATTAGCCTTTAAAATGGGTTCTAAACAACGGATTATATACTTTTATCGTGAATATATACATATCATACACAGAATCCCTCAGACCAATACAAATAAACATGTTCATGCCATAAATATTTGTACTGCCCGGAGATTGAACCCGGGATCCTTGGTGTAGTAGCCGACGTTCCTACCATTACACCAAATAACTGTAATACTCGGCGGTACCTGTTCACTTGCGACTGATGTTAGTCAACCTTGAATCGTAGAATTATAATATTGGGATTCATTTTAAACATTAATCTCAAATAGACAGTAGTCAACAGTGCACTGCTGTTAATTGGTTGAACCGATGATTTGGCGCCAAATATTCCCGTCCTCTGCTGTTCTCATCCATCAGGTCAGAGGACGTCTTACGCTATCTGATCTTAAATGGAGTACTTCGTTTTTACTTGGATTGCATTGAAGATTTGTCTCTCCCGGTTTTGTGGCATGTTAAATTTCTTGCTTATCAAGAAAAATCATTAGCGCTCTCAAAAAACATCCCTTCATTATAGGTATGGATATAATTTCAAAAGTATAGCTTGAATAAAAAAAAACATTTGATAGCTCATTGCTCTTCATTAGCGGAGTTTGTGTCGATCAATATGTAATTAACAAAGTTTTAGGATACACCGACCCCGCTCATGGTACATCCTCTTGATGGTTTATTTTTGTTTTTACGGAGTTTGTTTATAGCGAGTTTTATTGATTTACGAGTATGAAATATTACCTAAATACACTTTTTAATTCATTCATAAGGATTCAATATCTCTTTCAAATCCATTATTGGTCAAGGTAACGTAAACTTATATTTAATATGCTATTGTGCATTGCATTTTTTTTATTAAAGAAATTTATTTTTTGTGTTTACTCCAACACAATAAATATGATTGTGTAAACTCTTATAGTATGCTTATTAAAAGTTTTATAATTAACAACTTACGCATTTATGAACAATATCAACTAAGCAATTGTGATACAAAGTATGTTTATGTTCTTGAATGTACATATTATATGAATATTCACTTGTCCAACGTGAACTTTGCGCGGGTTTAAAGTTTTACTGGCTGTGGTACGACGAAGTTGTGTCATTTCGTGGTCATTGAAACTACATAGAGTATGGGTTAAATTGTTTCAGACATTGTGATTCAATTGTACGCGATTCAAAATAAATTCATTTTTACACGTAGTTTGCTTGTAGATTTAAATGGTATTTGTTTTCGAAATCTTTACGTTTCATAAAATTAAGCCTTTAACATCTTACTGATTAGACAATACTTATTACATAGAAGTCTTATATATGGAAAGTCTTCATACGATTATAATTAATTGCTTATGTGTATAAGATAATGAATAATGAACTTAAAAACCTAATTTGATTAATATAAAATGTAAAGAAAAAAAGCATATCTCAAAAACTAATAAAAAATAAGTTTTATTATTTTATCGATTTAATATATAGTTCAATTATATACAACTTTTGTGACCAATGCCAATCTCACTGATGTGGTGCATCCTGCCCAATAGTATACGAAGATTTGGGAAATCATCAAATTGCATTTTCCTTCTCAACCCCGCAATGATGCATTACCTGCAACTACCACCATCATCATCAGCACTTTCTCACATATTAGGGAAGATCAAGTTTGTAAATAAATAATTAAGCTCAGTTTGCCAATATTTTCAGAGTAATACTCGTACGAACTACATATATCAGAAAAATGTATTTTCACAATATAACTGTAGAACTGTTTGTTTCGGCGCTTTTTTAAATTTATTAAACCGAGTTTCACTTTAGTCTGACATAAGATGGATACTGAAACCACTGTGTCCATTAGACAATTCGAAAGGTTTTTTAGTGTGCAATTAATAAATATCGACAGACATTAACATAGCACCGTTCGATAAACTTATACTACCCATACATAAACCTACCCATTAAAAATTAGAACGTTGTAATAAAGCTGATATTGTACCATATAATTTCTTCTTCATCACTAATACTTACTAAAAATAGCTAGACACTGTTGAATTATGTAACAAAAAACTTTAAAAGTACCTTTGTTTAAAATCGTCAAAAACAGGTTAACTAGTATTCTAGGCTTAAAATCGTCTGCACATACCCGGTTTAGGATAGAAAGGTGTTAGAAGTCAGTATGTCATTAAAACCTGTATGTAGAAAAAACATTGTTGCGGATAGATCTGATCGTTGAAGAATTCCTTTTAAAATTAGTCTATACGTCGTTCCAGAGATTGGCAGGTATCAGACCCTGTCAAATATTTAATAATTTTAAGATGTCGAGAGATACGGTGGAAACTTCATCGTGCCTCCCAATAGCCTAACATCAAAGGTTGTGGTTTGTCGAGGAAGAGGAAGACCTGCCAATAATGTATAAATTGTCGACCGGACAGGACTGGGCTGGACTTAGAGCTCCTACAGCATAGTGGGAAAGCGATTTACCATATTTTTTATAACCAAAAATTGTGCACACATCATAATTGAGGGAAAAATGTTTTCCACAAACAGCGAGAACTAGTCAGCAAAAAATGTAACGAACTATTGTTACGCGACCGTTCATTGTCTGGGAATTAAAAATAGACAAAAATACTGTACACTTTTTCGGCAAAAAAAATTATGAACAATTGGTTAGGCATTTCAGAATACACACTATATGAACGTAACATTTTTTCCGACTATTTTATTCAAGAAAAGATAAATTATTATTGAATATAATAGAATGTTATTTTTAAATTTTGATACAATTTACTCCTTAATTTGTAGGTATGCTTACTACTTATCTCAAGGTGTTTACAATAGAGAGGTAGTTTTGAATGAAAGAATATTGTTGCAGTAAAATCAAGAGTAAAATATTGCAGAACCGATGGCCGCTGTAGCAGACGAGTTATGGAATGAAGTCCGTTTTTGCAAGGACGTCCGCAATCCGATGGATCGATCACTTGTGAAAGGTTGTTAGCATATCTAATGCAAAAAAGGAAAACCTAAATTATGTCTGTATATGTTAGACTAACTTCCCTACTGGTATTGAACTGCACCAGGATACTTTTTCGGTCTGTGGTGTTCATATTAAACTCTTTAGGTTATCGTTATGAAATAGGAAAATAATTGGTGGATTAATATAATTATAATAAAATCTAAAATTTTTGCAAAAGTAATAACTGTAATCAATCAAACACACTTAGCTAAAACTTTTTTTAATAGGTGTGAGACATTACATTTATTTTGGCATTACTTTATATTATTTTATTTTATTTCGTAAGATATATTACTTCAGTACTTTTGTGGATTAGGTTTTTCTTGTGGCTGTGAATTATGTTTGTTAAAGTGTTCATAAAATAATTTAGTAAATATCATATTTCAAACAGTTTTACCACATAAAACAATTTTAATAATAGTATGTGTTTGTCTCACACTACCATATTTTCAATACGAGCATACAATGTTAAACTATTCTTGAAACTTTACACTAACTCACAACTCACTCTCTCTACACAACAAATTTCGGTTGATACAGGACTTGCCTAGTTTCTGTCCAGACAAAGCCACTCTAAAGTCAGCACAAATTCTTGAATATTCAAATGATTTAGTAAGATATTCCGCCACTGAATGCTTTAAAAATATTTCAAATATATGAAGTAGAAGATTTTGAGTGCTTGTTGTAAGCTTAAAACAATAAATGGATTTTGACTGTGTTTTTTATTACTAATAGAACTAACAATATATTTTTACAAACTTAGCTTATCTATTTGTATCATAGACAGGGTGTAAGTACCACGGGCTAGCCGGGCTTTTATATTTTTGTAGATTGTTTATCTGTGGTAAGTTATGTTTATGCTTTCAATAACTATATTTATAAAACCAGATGGACCGATAACCTAGTTTAGGTGACGGGTAGCAGATGGATGTCAAATGCTAGGGATCGGCCCATGACAAAATCATTTGCGAAGGCTTTTCTTCAGCAGTTTATTAGGTTGAAATGATAAAAATTTAGTCACCAAATATTTTATTTGACACAAATTTTAGTTTGCGTTGGTGGTTTGTTTTCCAATGGCAAAAAAATATATATGTATAGTATGTAATCTTTTAGGGTTAGATATATCTATTACATAAATGAGATTCCAATGTTTAACAAAGAGCCACTTTTGCTTAAATTCACATGTGGTTTGGCTTGAGTCACATAATCTGGGCGAAGCTTAGCGGCCGCTCTCGGTGTTGTTACACAAGGGGTGTAAATCTTAAAGGAAGGGTTATGCAATTTATCAACTTTATTTATTGTATATCTAACAGTGTTTCTTTGAAAGCAATTGTAAGTGTTCAAAACAAAACAAATTGAACGTTGATCACATCCTTTTATGAAAATATGGTAGTTTCTTAGATAAATTAAATTGAATAATTTAAAACATAACAATTAAATAATGGCCATATAAACATTTAGCCATTCGCAACTTTTTGTAACCCTTATGAATGACGTACATATTATGTGATATTCACTTACTGTCATCATTGAGGTTTGTTACTAAAATTAGTGACTTAATTGTATTTTCTTTTGTGAACATTTAAAACTTTTATCAATATGAGCAATCCATTTGTGATACTAGACTTGAAGAAGCTGTGAATAAGGGTGGTAGTTAACGTTATGTAGCCCAAAGTCCAGGAAACTTTCGGTAGATAAAAAAGCGATTATACATTGTATTATGAACATAATAATTTCATAATTACCCGTGTGACAGCACAGTTAAGATATATAGCGCCTCACATTAATTTATTGTCTTTGTGCTTTACTTGCATAAGTGCGAGCTAAACTTATAAAAGCTTTTGTCTTGCATGGGAGCTTCCTATAAAACGGGGATTACACCAGCGAAGCACTTTGGCGATTCTTCTATGAAGCTTAACTATTTTCTGCAAGTTATTTAAGCGTGGTTTTGTAAAAGTTTGAGAGACGAGCACTTTTGTATTTGTTGAGATTTTACTTGATCAAGCGTTACCATAAATAAATTAACATGTTCAGGGCGGGAGCCATTTCCAGAAAATGCCAATTTCAAATAGGGATAAACCGGTAACTTAACGAATGTTTTATTTGTTAGTGGTTTGCTGTGTTTTGAAGAACACTAGTATTGTTACTTGTGCTTTCGTACCTTACTTTTTCGTAGCAAACAGAGGTGCAAGGGTGCAAAAAGGGGGCAACCTTTTGCTTGCATATCATCATCAGCTCATTAAACGTCCCCACCGAGGGGCACGAGCCTACCCGTATAGGGTGATTAGGCCTTAGTCGTCCATGCGGGCCCAGTGCGGATTGCACGACTTCACACACAACCTTCGAAGCTCTTCGCAGGCGTGCATGAAGGTTTCCTCACGATGTTTTCCTTCACCGTAAGAGCGTCGGATAACGTACATATATTTTCGAAAATTCGAAAACACTTTGGTACGTGTCGGGATTTGAACCTCAGCCCTCCCGGTAGAAAGGCGACAGTCCATACCATTGAGCCACCGACGCTCTTGCTTGCTTGCATATAAAATAGTCTAATTTGCCTTATTAAAAGCGATCGATACTACCACTCATGATCACTTCTAACAAGCAACGAGTGCGGAAAAGAAGAGATAATGGACGAAGTGATGTTTTGAGCCCCGTGTTACCTCAATTATTGGGTAAAACACAACGCACAGCACAGTTGTGAGGTCGTGATAATATCACCCCAGTCAAGCTGTCCAATTAGTGGCGGAGAATGGCTCTTAACCTTTACTTTCAATTTGCTGTGTCATTCTGATTTTGTTATCTATTTAACCGAAATAGATTTAAACTACTGAAATAATATATTTAAACATTACCTAACGACAGAAAACGAAGGAACCGAAGCTCAATCTATTCGTTTATGATAATTATAATCGATGTTTTATCATAATTTCGATACGCATAGAAAACGTTTAAAAAAAATCCACTAAGGCAAATTATCTTTTAAATTTAAAACGATACAACAATATTTGTTTATTTATCGTAGAAAATTTTTCAAAGTCAGGTCAAGAATACACAGCACTTAAAAATATGGGAGAGCCATAACTCCGATAAATGAAGGACAGAGGATCAGAAACGGTGCGTCGAAAGTAATGGAAGTGACAAGGGTTCCACAAAATGATGGAAGAAATTCCGAAGGGGCACCGCTGTGGACCGTTTTATGAGTCACTTCGAAGATAGGTATCAGTCACTCGTTAAGTTCGATTCCCTGAGCGAATGGTAAGAATGTAAAATGTTTATGCGGACCGATTATGATCTTGGAGACTTGGAGGATTTTACCGTAGTACTTTTATGGAGTGTTTACGCGAAGTTTGACTTATGAATTATGTATACAGCTTTGGAGTTAGTCGTAGTGGTTAGTTTTAAAGGGTGATAAGTGTTTTATTGCAATAAATATGTTGTTTGTTACTTATTTTAGATAAAGATTTATTATCTATCTATAAAGGTAGCTAAACATTTAAATTCATTTCCGCTAGTGTTTTCATTGTAGATTGTTATTATTTTACGTACATGCATACGTACCTTTACGAAAAATTTATGAATGAAAGTCCCTTACACTATTCATAACAAAGAATAAAGCGCCTAGAAAGAGTAATTGGCGATTAATAAATTTAAACACGACGATACGCCAATAACGAATCAAACAGTTCATTGTAAATAATGCTTTGTTAAACGCAACAAACAATAAAATCGGGAACTTATTTACTAACTTTCCCCATTCGCAGTCCGTTATGAATCATTTAGAGCACACCTTATTTGTTGTTCGGTTAGAGAAATGCTTATTGCACGAGGGAAAGTAATTACTTCATTGTGTTGAAACCGTTAATCCTACAGCCGTAGTTTTCGTCTACGCCTAAGGGAAGGAGNAAATGAGCCTATTGTCCCAGTCTCGAGCCCAACCCATTTAAAGATAGACAATACCCATTGTCGTACAGTTAAATAATCCTAAATTTGTTGTGATGTCTTTCCACGCTGCGAAGTTTTGGAGGAAACCGAGCATTGAACAGTTAAGAGAAGTATCTGTGTTGGAGATTATGACTTTGGAAATTGATAACTGAAGACTTGGAAACCGATCTTTTTTCTTTTACTGTAAGCATTTTTAGATAAGACTTTCTATCCTTGAGGGGGCATGATACATTTTAGAAATAGATGCAAATACAGATCGTTTTTATTTTTTATTTTTAATAGAAATACATTTTGTAATATTATATATGAGAGTAAATAAAATAAATGAACAGACAGTATAAATGGAGGGATTCTTTTTACTAACGTGGTTACATACCTCTGGTAATATAAATTAGGTTGTAAGTACATTTATTATGTTTTTGACAAGACTTTATCCAAATATCGATCTCAAAAAGATATATTTTATGATGGAATTAAATTATTAACAATTGATAACATGATACGTTTGTACTTTTTCCTACCTTCAAGATATGTGGTTTGGGAATTGGTAACAAAGAGTAAAACCCTTTTGAGTGGGAAGGGTTGACCCTATTAGGTAACGCTTAAACGTATTTTCCGTCCAATATAATGAGAGAATGTTGCGGGAAAACAATATAACTTCATTGGATTATGTTTCGAGTTGCAGGATTTAATTTTAAACAATGATAATTGTTTTTACCTGCTGCAGAAGTATGATACATTTAAGTAGTAATTGTCCATTTTAGACGAGTATCTGAAAATAATCTGTCTGGAATCCGAGCTTTGGACGGCCCTTTTAATTGTTGATTTGGCTATAACACCTACAATTCTGCAGGGCCACCCTGCGTTGTGCCATTTTCCCTAGCCATGGGTAGAAAGACCTGTGTGCCTGTGTCGTATAATCCGGCTCCGAAAAGTCTAAAGTCATATACACCGCATGTTTAGGACTCCTTTAATTTCTTTTACAAGCAGTGTTAAGAAAACATTAAATTATTGGTAAATGTCGAGGCCTGGATGTAATATGTATTCCAAAAAGTGGTTGGTACTCTCTTACCTCCACCTATCAGTAAACAGAATGGGGGAAAACTACTAATGGGGCATACCAGCAGTCCATTGCTGGACATAGGTTTCTCCCATTCTGAGCTAAATTTACCGATAGATACTAAGTTTTTCTCATCAAGCCTTACATCTTATGCAAGTCGCGCGTCCCGACCAGGGCATCAATTTTATTAATTTAAGACTCTTTTTAATTCAACTGAAAATTCGGTATTCCGGAACAACTTAAATGTGAATGGTTTAGAATGGTGATCATATAGTAGGATGAATTATTTAAGGTCCCATTAAAATCTATACTAATATTATAAAGCTGAAGAGTTTATTTGTTTGAACGCGATAATCTCAGGAACTACTAGTTCGATTTGAAGAATTATTTCAGTGTTAGATAGCTTATTTATCGAGGAAGGCTATAGGCTTTATACCATCACGCTACGAGCAATGGAAGCGGAGCAGTAATAAAGAATGTTTAAAATTCGGGGATATTTTCATACTTGGAGCTTTCGCTGCGTAGACAGTAAAAGTTTCGCAAAAGTCATGTATGATAGTATTGTTCCCCATTTAAAGGTCTACAAAAAAGTCCGCAACAGCATATGTCTACCTTTTAAGGTAAGCTCCCTAAAACATTTTGTGCTAAAAATTTCCCTAAAACATCATTTGCAAAGGTGTTTTCATAAATATGATAATAACCCTTTTCCAAATAAATAATTAATTTTTGGAAAGTATTTCATTATAAACAAAATTGCACTATACATCGTTCAATTTAAATGAATATCTTATGAGATATCGCAGTTTTAACTCACCCATTTAAACGAAGTAGCGGGTTAAAGAGAGCGTTAGGCCAAAAACTATTCCACGCGGACGAAGTCGCATGCAAAAGCTAGTTGTACCATGAAATAGAACTAATGAGTGCAAGATTTTTCTATTGTCACACAATTACAATACTATTAATGCATTTTAAAATTAGCGTAATCAGGGCCAAGTCGTCCTACGTTACACTTGCAAAGACTCTGCAAGTGTAGCATTACACATTTTATTGCATTATAGTCTTAAAATTATAAAAATATCAAAGGTAAACTTTCCTAAATCGGGTTTAAATTACCAACTAAATGATACTATTATGGCCCTGCACTAGCTAATACATACGGAAAGACACGTGAATACGCCATAAAAAAAGCGCGAATTGTCCGAGATTGGTGTGACACTAGGAACTAGCGCGTAAAGCACATTTTACGATAGAGTAGGGGCGTGCTCGTAAAATCTAAAAGATGCGCACACACAAGGCTTTAGTAACGGGGTGCACCTGTACATAATAATACTTCGCTTGAATGACTTTAAGAGTATTAAACCGGGTGAGCTTCCCTCATTTGATGTTCTCTATTAAATTTTACGGGCATATTATGTCGGCACAAACGTATATAAGATCATTAGTTCATGTAGTATGCAAGAAATGATACAATTTCGATACATTTATTGCTGAAAGTTTATATAAAGTATAAGCGACTATTTGTATCAGTTAGCTAAGCCGTTAACATTTTTGCAGCTTATATTTCGTTGCCAAATATCTATAGTCCTGGACAATATTCATCTCAGAATCAAAAGTACATTGAAAGCAATGCGAAAACCTTTACCCCTAAGCAGCACTAGTACCTACCTACCGAGTAATACTAAACATTGCTTTTCATGCTTTGAATCTCGGATAAATGTAAGAAATCGCTTCAGTCTGTAGAAAAAGTACGACAAATAGGCACGAAGTTGTACGTTCATCTTTAGAGAAGGACGTTCTAATTTCTGAAAGTAGGCACCAGATTGCACGACAACTTTGTCGCTTTCTTTAGTCAGAGACTAGGTAAATGCACATAAAGAACTTGCATTTTTCGTTTAGGAAAACATATATTTATGTTATTACTATGTATTTTGTTTAATTGAATTCATTCTTAGGAACTAGTTAAATTGTTTGAACTCATTAGTTTTGCTTTTCAAAACAACGGGATCGATTTTAATCATTCCTTCAGTGACTGACAAAGGCTATATATATTATACTTACCGTGCGAAGTCGGAGCGGGCCGCTATATTTTTCCATTGTGCATTTAGTTTAAGCATTGCACCCATGCGATGCTGGGGCGGGTCGTTATAATACAAGTATTTAATTTCATCGAATTATTTCAATTCTATCTCCATTCTCATATTCTCCATTTACATATCCATATTTAAGAAGCGATGTATTCTTAAATCATACAATCAAAAGCTTATACCTATAATGATTTTTCCGCTAAACATTTGAACTGATTTGTAATTGCAGTTGAGTATTTATTGTTAGTGTGGTAAACTTTCCGGCAATTCGCACTAAGCGGTTCGCTGCGTCTTTTTTGGTTCGCATTGTTCGGGAGTGGAACGCCTCCTGTGTTTCCAGAGGTTTATAACCTCGGTGTATTCAGGGTCAGAGTGAATAGGCATTTTCTGGGTAAACGTGTATCATCATAGGTCTCGTCATCGCTTACCATCAGGCGAGACTGAGGCCAAACGTTAACCCATCGAGAATATATAACAAAAAAAGTTATATATTTTATGAACTTGTAATACATAGTATTATTACTGTTTCGAGTCATTCCGATGTTTCATTTATCAGTTTGTCATATTCGTATTTCTTTCTTATCCAAGCTGTTAATTGTTGTTTTAATTAACCTCCTTGCACCTTTTCACGTAATGACGTCAAGTGAACCGTGCGCAATAATAAGATGAAATTACCACCCTCCGTCGAATTGCCAATAAAATGGAGATGAAATGTACTAGTGATGTTCATTTTGCGACAATTTGATCGCGGCCGGTCATTTACCATAATGGATTGCGTCAATTTTCCCTACGTTTAAATTTTAATGATGGTATAAAAGCAAATAATGCGATTTTACGCTTAGGCCCGATTCTCTATCCATTTAAAAGCAACATTAGTCGAATTTTGTTAATTGTGGAAAAATAAACATATAAACGTGCATCTTGTAAAATCTGTTTATTGGTATCAAGTCCTACCTTGGTAGTCTTTATTTATGGCCTTCCACTTAAGCGATTTTATCATGTTTCTTTAAAAAATGCTTGCCGAAATCGTAGTAATCTGTGTTAATATTTGTTATAGGTCAACTGGGAAACATGTACTTTATTAATACTTTTTTTAATTAACAACTGCCTGTCCTCTGGGCACTGCATAATATTCACGTATCGACTCCGGTGGTTAATGAAGCATGCTAAGAAGGCCTTATCATAATAATGAATATTTTTTCAGTTTTAGTTTTTACTTTGAGCAGTTTCTATACGAAACGAAAATAAAAATTTTTTTCGTCTGCTGGGTGAAATAACAAAGGTGCGTTTTTTTGCAAAATTGTAAATTTATATACAAATGTTTATTTCAGATACTTAAAATCTATATAAGTAACGGTACGTGATAAATATTTGCTACCCGTTGGGGCTTCTGGTACACGTACTTACTGATACTAATTGTACTATGCGTCGCAGAAGTGGCTGGTCGAACTTGACACTGAGCGCGTTCAGAATACCTACTGTTGGGACTCCCACGCAATCGAATCAGCTACGCCATTGCGCATGCGCAAACATTGACAAAGCGCAACAGCAGCGAGGGTGCCCTACCAACACTATCCTCATCATCAGCCTATAGCGGACCATGGCAGGGTATAAACCTTCCCGTATAGCATAGTTATGGGGAAATTGTTCCGTACCCCACCCGGAACCGGACCTTAATCGGAATGTTGAGTGCTTACTATTTCCATTCTTATATTGTAACCGGGATCGACGTCTTAATGGTGCCGTCCGAAGCACGGAATCACCTTTCCTTTTGGACAATCAGGTGATTCAGCCTAAATACATACTGTGATACAACCTTTTGTCCTAACTAGACAAATCGCACAATGTGATATTTCCCCGCGGCATTCGAACCCAAGCCGGTTGAAACCGGTTCTAGTTGCAACTAGAGCTATCGTTGCGGACGATGTCGTTTTGGTCCTTCGCGGGTGTTATATAGTTCACGGACATAAATATAGTTTGCGACTACGTTTCTCCTTGCGACGACCAAGTCTAGTTAACACCAACGCCAAGAATACGTTATTGTACTGCGTTCACCCAGCGCTGGTAGCCCGCTCACTATCATCATCATCAGCTCATTTATATACGACCCCACCGAGGGCCACGAGCCTACCCGTATAGGCCTTAGTCGTCCACGCGGGCCCAGTGCGGATCGGCCGATTTCACACACAACCCTTGATTCTCTCCGTAGGCATGCACAGGTTTACTTACCGTTATAGCGTCGGATAAACGAGGGTACATGTTATTTAGAAAATTCGATAAGTCATTGGTATGTCGATAGCCACCGACGCTCACTTCCTGTAGTTGCACTAAAAATTGCAGGTGTAGAGTTTGGCGAAATGCCTTAAGCAGAGTAATAAACTACTAAGTGCTTATATAAAGCACGGGAATACCTAAGTATTGATCTAAGAATCAAGCTCTGCTGGGCGCTCATTTTATCGTTGTGTTCATTATTATATTTACATGTGCTGATTGAGTTTTGAGTGTGATATATACTACCTACCTACCTATTTGTTAATATACCTTTGATAAACTTATTATATGTGTATTATGTAAAGTGCGTGTATGAAATTATCTCTCTTTAAAGGTAGCCACGGAAGACCAGTGTCATGGTGTCTTCATCACCATGGCTATTGCTAAGTGGTATATCTGTTATATTGTGTACTGTCACAAAATAAATATTTCTTTCTTTCTTTTCTTTTCTTTAAGTATATCGTTTTTAAAAAACGAAATGTTTTAGATAATAATTAAGTGGTTACTAGTTTGTGTATCAAACAGATAAACAGATGGACAACAAAGTTATCTAATGAGCGTTCAGAATCCTTTAGTATTGTTTTATGAATTAATTACCTGTGAACTGTAAAATATACTTAAGTTAGAAATAATAAGTACGTTAATTCTGACTGGGCTTTGTTATTGTATCTAAGAAATTGTTTTCTATGTAAATATTTAGCCATCTTATTTCAAATCGTGGATTATCCCTAAAACTGGTTTACGCTAAATCCAAAGTAATAACTCAATAATCATTTCATAATTCGCTCATGAATTCTTAATAACATTCCGTTTTCCGGGTTGTTTATGATTTATGTGCCTATTTAATTTCTTTATAACATTCTGGTCAATTTCAAAGTTATAATTAGGCTTTGTGGGTTAATTATTGCGTTTTTTTTGTGCCATCACCATAAGCCAATAACAGCCCACTGCATGGCACAGGGCTTCTTGCACAGCATAGCAATGGAAAGATTGGACCATAACCTTCAACTTTTTTATGTTATAAGTGTACAGGACAGTCTGGACGTTCACCTGATGGTAAGTGATACGCCAGACTATGACAGAGCGGCATTAAAGGAGAACAACAACTGATAGACAGATATTATCCTCCTTCAATGCCGCACTGCGCCCGTCACCCCAAGACAACAGATGTTAGGTCTCTTATACCCGGTATTTTCACTAGCGGGTTTAATGTGAATTGGTGGGTGTTAACGACTACCATCCTAGGATTGTTTCCGGGACCGACAGCCTCGAGTTCCCTCTGTATCATATTTCTTTTCGGAAATCAGGAAATTCAGCCTGCAATGTCATAACCAAACTAGGAAAAAGCTCACAAAGTGACGGTTACCCGCGGGATTCGAATCTATGACCATGCGACAAGCTGCCGAACTATGTGTCCATTAGACCACGGACGTAGTAAATTAACAATTATTCACTTAAACGTAACATTACAAAAGGCTGCCACGACCAAGTTATGCCTTTTGAAGAATTACTATGATATCAAAGTTAAAAAGAGCGACTATCAAGTTTCTTGCCGGCTGTTCTCGAAGATCCTACTTTTTCTGAACCAGTGGTAAAGTCATAGAAAATATAGTAAAAACAATTGAAGATTCAAATGTATCTGTAAATAATATTTGAAAACAGGTATTTTGAGATTAAGTTTTTGAGTTTATTGGTACCATTGTATTGACACCTGCTTTTTGGTGGCTCTGTATTCCATAAACTTATTCTATCATAAGCTATCAATTGAGGTCATATCTTAAAAAACATTTTACATACCTAGTAATGTTAGTGAACGTTATTTGTTCAAATTCATATTTTAAGTTGTATGTAACATACAATTTAACTATTATGTTTTACTGATCAGGTCAAATAATTGTTACTTTGACTAGTGTCAACTTTCTGAAATAAGACCATGCAAGACGGTGGTCGTTGTCATTATCCCAATTGAAACAAAGTACTTTATCGTTAGCAGATGGAGATTTAATCTAATTGTGACCGCAATTAAGAAGCAAGTTCTGAAGGTATGGGATCTGCAACCGATTTTAGGGTGCCGCTCTTAATTACTGGGCCGCCATCGCTATTAAAATTTTGAAATGGTGTTAATTATATCTTGGCGTTTTATAGATGATGGCGGAAAAATATTGACCGAGCATAATATTTTCGTATTTTACTTTTTAATGCTTTCATACTTTAAAAGCTTTAAGTAGGTAAAGATAATTTGGTCAACAACCGGTATGTTAAATAAGTCTGAGATATTAAAGTTTGATAGGTTTTACTTATAAGTATTTATTAGTTCATTTAAAAACATAAACGTATTTGTCATATTCAAACATGTCTGATATCTAAGTGGCTAATTAATTTTAATCATCACTTGGTAGTAATGTATTTTACTCTCATTTGTACAAAGTGCTGTGCAATGGTGCTAGGAATAAAATTCTAGGCCTTTGATAGGACAACTAGAGGCTGAAAGAAACAATGTAAAAGGGCAAAAACAGTTACAAGGTTCAAGAGTGAGAATTATTGTAATCACTGTTACTGTGATTTAACTTCTTTGTAAAATCTGAAATATGATTACTTTATAGATGATTTTTGTCACAATTGTACGTAAGAACATACGCATTTCATTTATAAAATGAACGAAAAATTGCCGCAGTTAATCAACGATCTCAATTCCAAATAAATAGTCTAAATCACGTCAAAATACACCCAATAATTTATTGCAAATTCAATCTTGTGATATAACAGTCATTTATGTGGCTAGAGTGTTCATGTAAGCTTGAGCCAAACTATTGACAAGTGTTGTGTCGAAGGAGGCCGCGCGAAGAAGCGCGGGCGTGCGCCGGCATAAGCCGCCACCGTCGCACTTGCCGGCACTCCACAGCGGCTACGTGACCGTGCAGACAGAAACACTAATCCCATCCCGCTATTATCGACCTACATGCATCTATGCAGCACACAGTACACTTACGTATACTCATTTGTTTTTTTATTTAACGTAGTGTACAGTACGTTCAGGACGCTCACCTGCTGGTAAAAGTGATACGCCTGACCATGACAGAGTGGCATTGATAGGGACCAACAACTGGTAGACAGTTATTATTCTCTATCATTGCCAAACTGTACCCGCGACCCGAGATAACCGATGTTAGGTCTCTCATACCTGGTAATTTTACTAGCTACAATGCTCTCGTGCCGAAACATAGTGTTGCAAAACGCTTCAATTTCTCGGGACGATATCTGACACTGCGTAGTTAAGAAGTGTCACATATCTAGACAACTCAGTACTAAGTCTACCATCCAGTAATTAGCACTGATCTACGATATATTAATTTACATGTTCATTAAGTATCCATAAATCTGAGTATTCTGGTGCTGGCTGGCTCAATGGGTAATATGGTTGTTGTCAATTAATGAGTATATTCGATGTTTTGCCGTTTCTATATTATATGGCAAGTTCATTATATTAAGTTAATATATATTTACTCTATGATGGGAGATATTCTTATTTTTATTGTTTGCTTTTGTTTTAAAGTAAAATGATTTATTAACCTTTGTCAATTAAAATATTATGTTTATGGGATATCTACTTACAGGACACGTGGATAGTACATTTTTAATATTTATGTTTTTACATTTCACGAAAAAGCTTCACTATATTGTAAAAGAAGCTTATTTATTTATTATTGGTCACGTCCTCGAGCACTGGCGCTCTTTTGACTTTCCTCTTTGTACTTTTATCGATGACGAAAGAGTGGGACAAAGTGCGAAATAAATGGCGTCCAAATGTCAGGTCGTGCTGTTTTTGTATTCAAACTTCGCCACTAAATCAGGAACTAGTTCCTGGAGTGTGCCTATAACTATAACCGAGATGTGTCGTATATGTAGCGTTATGCCATTAATCCCGCCATAATCAATGTCATAAGATAGTGTTTATAAACTTAATACAAACTTTTTGTGATATCGTTGTAGTTGACGATTCACGAATTCGAAAACGTTAAAAAGTTTTAAGTCTCAAAGATGGTATATATTTACAAAGTTTTAAAAAGATGTTTTTTTTAATAAAGTGAGGGTCATATTTGAATAACGTACCTATATAGAGTTACCAAAATTAATATTTATCATATAATCATTAACTATCGTCGTATTCATAGTCAAGGTAGGTTTTTTTGAGAAGGCAAGTAATATACAAATATAAATAAGCAACTTATTATGAAGTGACAGTGGGCTGGTCACGTATGTCGCAGAACCGATGGCAGTTGGAGTGGAGACCGCGCCTCGGCAAGCGTAGCGTAGGACGCTCTCCGGCCCGATGGACCGACAACTTGCGAAAGGTCGCTGGTGGAGGCGGAGGAGCGGGATATCTGGCGCAAAATGGGGTAGACCTATGTCCAGCAGCAGACTGCGATATGTTGAATAGAACTTATTTTTACGTAATTTTTTTATTTTGACTTTAATCAGAAATTTAAAAATAGTATATATACCATCATTATTGCATTCCAATATGTCCACTGCTGAATAAGGCCTCTCATAAATTTTTATTCGCGGTCGGATCCCCAGCAGTCAACATCCATCGTCGACTAACCGCTATAAACGCATTGCCGTGACCTGGACGGCACAGTACGAAATAAATAAAAATACGTACGAAAAATATAGTAACCACTCATCGTTGTTCAACACGTTTATTTAACATTTTTAAGAACCCGGTTTTTGTCACAAATAGAAGACGTTGTACAGGGCACGCAAGTGCCTGTCATGTAAAGACGACGTTGGCGATCAAAAGGTTAATCATGCCATCGGTCTATCTTGTTGAGCGTGGTCCCTACTCTTGAACTTTCTCATCAGTATCATTTTAAAATGGAACACTATACTTAACACAATCAAAATTATGTAAAATCATTCCGTATCAATGATAAATAGAACGACTTTCATCAGTCACCTCCGATCCGGGACTCAACAAGGGTTCTACTTACTAACCTAACGATGTTTGTCTTGTTAACCAAGTTTCGACACTTAGAGAAGTGAGTGATGGTCTACGAAGTTTGTGTAAACCGGGTAAAACGAGTTATTTGCTCACCTGATATTGAATTACACGCTCGACATGCATTCAGGCCCGAAGGTTCTGCGAATATGGTAGGTAAATATATTATTAAGATATTGCAAGTGTATGTTCTTGAGAAATATGTTCATCACTTTAATGACATATAAGGTATGCACTGTTGTGTACGGAAGGAATGAAAAAAAAAATATTTTGAAATTTTAAAACTGTTACCATTTGATTATTGTTAATAAGGGCTTTGAGTGTCATATTTTTGATTTACATCACATTGTACCTGTATACTTGAAAAATCTTCACTAAATAAAACATTAAATTGTCTCATCATCATCATTAGCTCATTATGCGACCCCACTGAGGGGTACGAGCCTACCTGTATAGGGATTATAGGCCTTAGTCGTCCATAAGGGCCAGTGCGGATTGGCCTTAAGTAAATATAACCCAAAAAATTATCATCATCATCATAAGCAGTCTATTATGGTCCACTGTAAGGCACAGCAAAGCTAAAATGGACAAAATTTCATGTAAACAACACCATTATAAATCTATATAAAAGGGTCCGGTGTGTTTTGCATGCCCGCGGTTTTCATTTTACCTTTACTCAACTTATGGTTGGTATTGTCAGTTATACTCAGATATTCGATAACGTCTGGATGGAAAGTCTGATCGGTTTATGCTATAAGACGTTAGTGTAGTCATAAATTTTCGTGTTCAGTGTTAGTGTCGCATTGCAGAGAATATGTTCTTACATCATCATTACATTTGGTTTTTGTTTATTAACAGATCTAAGAGTTCGTTGACCTAAGATATTTTAAAGTCAAGGATTATTTAGTAGGCACTGGTAAAGAAAGGCATCATATTGAATGTTTTCACAACATTGATGAGATTAGTGATTTCAGCTTTATATTTATTGGGCCATCCGCCAATATGAACTCAACCAGCGTATTGTTCCAAATCCCGTAAAACCACACTTGTGTGTCTTAGCCTTGTACAGCAGTAGTCAGAATCATCGTTATGATAAATAAGTACTTTAGTAGGTAATTTACTAAAAACTTCATAAAAGACCATGTTAAAATACAAATATAAATTTTACAATTCTGGAACGTAACGTCGTAAAATAATGTTACAGTATCATATTTCCGTCTTTTATTCTAGAGCAGCGTTAACTTGCACAGTAATTTCAACGTCCCAACTTGTGAACCACTTAAGGTGTCCACTCTACTTTTTAAAGCTTGGCAAGGAACGTGTATTTGTTTATTCTGATATATAAAATTTACTATGAGTACAGATAATCTACGTCTAGAAGCAGACTGTAATAGTTTGAAATAAGACAAAATGAGATTCCATAATAGTAACAACTTTTGCCAATTATTCATAAATAACCATAAGTTTCCGAAAAGTGCTGAATATAATAGAAACAGTTTTAATGAAAAACAAAGGAGGTGTTCTGAGCATGTAATGGTAAGTTCTAACGGCAAAACGTTCTATTGGCGAAAGATTTTATCATAAAACCAATAGTCGACTAACAATGATTTCGGTAAAATTTTCTATCGATGAATGGTCAACGAAGTGTGATTTCGGTAAAGTTATTTATCAACGAAGTGTCTTCCGGGATAACATTATACGCTTACGTATCTTATTAAATTAAATTAGAAGTATTTGCTATACCATAAGCCACAAAATAAATGCACGACTTGAAGTAAGTAGGTTTCAACAGAAAACTAATTAAATCATACCCTACGAGATGTGGAAGAAAAAGACTGCATGAAAAAACCTATATCTACCGAAAAATACACTTAATACGTTTTCCAAGTAAATCAAGTTAATAAAAAACACCGAAAATAAAAAACTTCATTAGTGGCATAAGGCAACCCGTCTTCAATATTCCAGTGCCAGGAAAGGAACGTGGCAATAGAAAGAACTTCCACGAATCGATCGCTTTGTGCAATCACCTCAAATGAGTCAGAAAGAATCCAACAGAGGACGGGAAAAAAGTGTGAATATTAATATGCCGGCGAGAGAATTTAATATTTGGCGTCGAACAAGAAAGCAAGGGGAATTCCACACCTGAATTTCATATATGATATGAATTGAGTGGTACAGAGGCATGGCGGGAGGGATAAGCACCGAGCAATTCTTTATGAGTTTCCCCAGGGATCGTAAGTTGACGACATACCATTACACATAGACACAAAATTTATGAATGCTTATTACTTGAATTTATATTTTTTCCCGAATTTTACGACCCACGTTATAGGCCCGTGTGTCGGTCATTATTGCACGGGTTTTACGTTAACACTTTGAATCGATGTAAGAGAAAGCTTTGTGTATTTTCTCTTCTTTTAGTAGAATTATCTTTGGGAATAATACTTAGATCATTAATTGCTTTGTATGTCTTTTCTTAGCGAGCTTGTACGTGGATGCATTGTGTCAAAGAACTTGATGGGGCTAACTTAGGTCTCAAAACAGATCTTTAGATTCCCTGAATAACATGAGCCAAGCATGAAATGTTATTTTATTTTAGGTGGGATTACTTCGTATTTAAAATCATTTTAATGTACTGTAACCTGCAATAAAGCATTTATCCGTGACTTAATAATTGGCCTAATGAACATGCCGGGAAGAAACATAAATATATTTTAATCAATACTTATCAGTAATAGAAAAATTTTATAAAAAAGAAACTACCATAAGTTGAAAGGTGATTTAGACAGAAATTTTACTTGAAGTTTACATTTATAAATTCGTTTTGATAATGAATACTAACGTTAAATCCGATTTCCAATCCCTGGAACCGAAGCGCCGTGGGTGTAATCTATGGAAGCAATAATTAGATTGGAGAGAGACATAAATCTAATAAATTGCTACCTGCTGCAGAACTTCTAATTTAGAACAAGAACTAATTTGAGTTATTAAGTTTATTACGGTTCTAGCAATATTTATAATTACTTTAAATAGTTTTTGGACAAATAGGTGTCAACTAAACTATAAAAATTGCGAAGTGCTGGCTATATCTGGTTCAGTTATTCGATACTAAAACATCAGGTCCCATATATACTACTTCAATATGTCATTAAAACAAGTTCATTGTAAGACTTTTGCTTTAGAAATTCTAAAATACAAAATCATATTACAAAAAGTGGCCTATGTAGTTTGTATTTATGAAATAAAATTTTAATACTGGGTATTTTTAGCTTGTTTGGTTATGAAACGGTACATTTCGTCTTTTTCGTTGTATTATCTTTAGCTTTTTTGACTAGCCTTATATAACAATAAATTAACAATAATTTATTAAATGATTCCGGCTAAGAAAGACTACAGAGAGAGACAATATGAACAGACCGACTCCACGTTGACCACCAAACTTGTGAACTGTCATATTTCAAGTTAATTATTTCCCGATGCACCACCAACGTCGCCAATAAAGGCTAAACATATCAATTTCAGATCGCGAACTTTGGATGGCATACCCGCCTACTGCTCATACAACAAACCATTAACGTATCTCATCGTAAGTGCCGGGACATTAACAAGGTAAGTGGCGATGCTGGTGTGTCTCAACCAAATCGCTCGCGTGCTAATTTACGTCGTAACTTCAGTGACACGTGTGTTCTATTGATTTGGGTAATAACAAATAGTGGGATAGTAGAATAGTGCTGAAACTACCAACTGATAATCCAATTAAAATCATGGATTCAACAAATATATATATATAATATATATAAGTAGGAGTGTTTAAACAAGGTGTGGTATTTAATGTTTTATCGCAATTTCTACCTTTTCTTATTATACCTTAAGGTCCTGTATTCTCTGGCCTCTGGAAACATGTAAACACGTAGTGTATATTATTGCCGTTAGAGTTTCGTTAATAATTAACTAAATAATCTTTCTCTTCATAATTACTTTAGGATTATATTATAAAATTTAGTAAATTAGTAACATTTAATTCATTTCTATGTTGATCACAAAACAAATACCATAAAGATCAAACTCATTAACACTATTGTTCTTAATTTTTAATATTAGTAGTAGAGTTTATGTAGATAAATACATTTTGCAGTGTAAGAGCCAAGCCTTGATACGAATAGGTGGCGGCAGGGGCGATATCACGGCGTCCCAGAAAACTGAGTGAAACAATGTGCGAGTCTGAGTTAAGATAACAAGGGCCTAAAACTCCCCTACTTCCTCTCTATTTTTTATTATTTCTCTCCTTTTAAGTAAGTCGGCAATACACCGGTTCAGTCCATGAGCGGCAGGATTTCTCATTACATCAGATGAGTCTGCTCATTTGCCTTCGTATTTATAATTTTCTATTAAGTACCTTCTACAAGTGAATACATTGAAATTATTCCATTTCATGTTCGAATTATGTACATTCAAACTTTATCTGGCGTTTGCTAACAGAAAAACTTCATATTTATCACATAATGGGACTTTCGTTTTAAAATTGAGTTATTTCATAAATTGTATTAGTTAAATATGATATTGTATTGTATTCACTCATTATTCAATTTTGGATTATTTTAAACCTATCTTGACATATCATTTTTATATATTTGTACGCCTTTCAGAGGCAGGACATAGTGATACTATTGTATAATTGTTCCACCTTGAGTGTTTGACCTATGTTTAACAAATAAATTGAATTGAATTGAAAATATCCTGAACTGATTTTTAAGCAATGCAACTGCTTGTTTTTTCTTTTATAAAGAAATAATATATTAAACCAACATCATTAGTGATATAAAGAAAGAAAGAAAAACATTTAATGGCCACAAATTCACAAATAAATAATACAATATATACATAAAACAAACCAAGTGGCCAATCAGGTACGAACCTCATACTATATGGATACCGTCGATATGGATACCGTATCACTTTTCGTTTTAATTAGAATTATCCTAGCGTGTCTACACGCAGAGCGCCAGTTGGGATAACGGTTATTTGCATTTTATTCCTAGAAAATTAAGATTCGTAGCGCGCACACCGCGCATCACGCCCGCGTAATTTCCTTTCGCTACGAATAACCAATGCCATATTTCCCATTACATATGACGCCTTTTTAAGCGTTGCCAATAAAGGTAATAATAAGGCTGAAGCTTCAAACTCGGTTTCCTGTATGAAACCGAACGCATGTATGAAACCGAACGCATGTTAGGAATTTTCAATGCGTTGCGCGCTTTGTCAAAAGGTGGAAATGATACAATTATACTTAGGTTTTTTTATGATTAAAATATTTATTGATTGTTGTATTAAAACTTCGACCACTCTAAACGGTCAACTAGTAGAATTAGTCATATAGGTTTTACAAAGTTTGTACCAAGTAAAGACTATGTTATTAACTTTTGTTTTTCAAATTAACAGCAATATAATGTCGCACTTTAGTTAACAAATTTTATAGTTTAAGTTGGTTAATTTGTTTTACAAATGGTCCAGTTACCAGATGATACTAGTGCTTGTTAATGCTAGTTTAGTAAAAGCACTCCAATCAGATACGAATTTCCAGGCTCCTCTATCTTAGAACTCTCATCCATAAAGTGTGAAATACGGTTAATGTAATTGCTAATGATGCTAAAAGCGCACAGCGGCGCAGTTGTCGCATGAAACTCGCATTGGCTTCAGTTTCTAAACGTGAAACAACAGCTTGGCTGATCCTGTCGGTGACAGGGTTAAAATTGCACACAATATTTAAAACTGAAATGTTACCGAGTCTAATAAAGTTATGAAAACATTGTACAGTATATGTTGCAACGTATTTTTAGTTATACGCAAGTTATTTTAATAAAAAAAGAATCAGGACTCGATGTTGCAATGTAAAGATTGTTATGGAACCATTTAGTTTTAGAAATGACCTTAAACGTAGACCACTAAATGGTCTAGGTTTAAGCAACTTTGCAATTTTGGCTTTTAAGGGAAAAATATTGGTTAGTGTACAATAAAATTTACATCTTAAGAGCGTCGGTGGACCATTGGCGTAGACTGTTGCCTTCCGATCTGAAGGGTGCAGGTTCAAATCCCGCCACGTACCAATGTCTTTAGGAATTCTCGAAATTATATTGTACGTTTGTCCGACGCTCTTACGGTGAAATAAATTATCATGAGGAAAACTGCGCACTGTGTGTGAAGTCGGCCAATCCGCACTGGGCCCGGTCGGACTTCCAAGGCCTATACATATACCCTATACGGGTTCGCGTGCCTCGCTGGGAAAGTTTAATGAGCTGATGATGATGTACATCAAATATCATCGATTTACCCGGGCACGATACAAAGGCATTACTTAAACAAATTATGTGCACTTTGTCGCACGAAAATCTTTTATCCATTGTGTTTAATAGCATTCATTTTTTCTTTGTTACCTTTAACTTTGCAAAAGGTGATAATTACGTTAAAAATCTCGATCGTTGTATTTGCTTTTTGTTTATCTTAGGTATAAGTGATACTAAAAATTCTCAAAATGACAGTGAGATGTATTTAATACACTATTAGGTTGACTTCTAATTTCTTAAAAAGTTGGTCATATGCATTCCGTATTACCAACTTAATACTCACAGAACTAAGCGGAAAATTCAAATGTTTGAGTTAGTAGGTACACTGTTTTCAGAAAATATACTAGTTAGATGTTTTAAGTAGATATTCAACTTCAGTCTTGTTCGAGTCTTACTTTGTTTTCTTTGACTTGAAACTGCAAACAGAAAGTTAATAACTGATTAAATTATTATTATCCAGTTATAAACACATATACATAAACCTTTATTTTATCTTTTCAAAATAATGTTCATTCACATGAACGCATCGCTGAATCCATTTGAACCACTGAGAAAAGCACTTTGCCCACTCTTTCTGATGGAATCACTTCGACGGCCTTTTGAAATGTAGCTACAGCTTCCTCGGCGTATCCATAATCGTATCCATAAACCGCTATACTCGAAGTTTTTTTTTCGGAATAAATAACAATCGCAAAGTGCGATGTCGGGGTTATAAGGCGGATGCACCAGTAGTTATATGTCTAAGGTCACCAAATAATCGAAAATTGCGGTGAGTCTGGCCGTGTGTGGCGACGAAGCATTGTCGTGGTGATTGAGGATCCTGCTTCGAGCTCGTTTCTCACGCGCTACTTCCAAAACACCTGGCAAATAATTGTTATTGTACCACTCTGCAGTAACTGTTTTTCGATCTACTAAGTTCAAGTAGCCAGTTCGATACATTTTCAGTGTAGCCCTTGTACGTTAAGCATACTCAATCGGCGTGCGTTTTATGTGTAATATATTTTAGCAGTAGGACTGCTTAAATATAAAACACACTGCCCCGCCCTGGTTTTTTTTTGTTGATTGAATGTAATTAACCCCATTATATTTTAAAGATAAGCTTGTTAACGCGCAAACGGTTCCGTGTCAAATTCCCACACATAATGGTAACTAATACGGTTGACCATGTCAGATGCAGCGTTCAACTATAGACATAAATCTTTCTGGTAATCATCAACACTGCTCACCTGCTCAGTGGCCGTCACACGCAACTATATATGCTAGGTTTCTTAGAACTAGCAAAGTATGATAAGCTTCATTTTGGAAAAAGAATTCTATTTTTTTTATTTCTTCCTACATATACTTGAAATGTAGGTATATGCAACAAAGAAACATACACACACACATGTCAATGCAGCTAGGAGTGTAAGATAGGTGCTTATACCTTTCCATTCGACCTCCCGTCAAGAAGATAAACATCGTTGTGGTTTTATCCAGAGTTGAGCATACATACGAAGTATCACATTAATTCGAAAAAGAAAAACTTAGAAAAGAGAGGTATAAGTGGCAACCTCTTAGGAGACCGTATAACTATTTAAATATAAATTATTTGACTTTATGAATTCGTATCTATATTAATATTTCATATATTCGTATATAGGAAATAAAAAGTACAGGTTACTTTTATCTATAAAAGATTCGTCAGCATGCCATCTTGAACAGGGAAAACGATAAATGATATCAGTGGTAGACGCAAACCACCATACAATTAATTAAATAATTTTTTAATATATTTTTTTTCATTAACTATTTTGCAATTAATGCTATCAATGTGCACTGAATTTAATAAAAAACTTATTCCTATCTTAATTTGAAATTTCAAAGAATGGAAAATGTGTGTTTTAAAAACGACAACTTTTTTTTTTTGAAATCTAATATTTTTATAACGAAATAAAGGTATTTTATTAAAACATTAACATCCGAAATTGACAGCGGCTCAATAAATTTGTCAATTTAAAGGTAGAGTTGTAGTATGGATATTATTTAATCGTTTGATTAGTACTTACCGCACAAATATTGGTAATGATAAGAGATTATACCTCCGAGAGGCATCCTTGGTGGGTCGACTTCTCAACCACATCAGATGGGATGTCTAATATTTTAATGTTTAATCCCACTGACGAAATCCCAACCTAATGTAGTCTGTACTTAGTGTAGTTAAGTAAGTATTAATACATTACAATAAAATGGTTTGACCTCTAGGAAAGGCCAGAGATTTAATAAATTAAAAAATATCATACATATTGTAAGAAGAAGCCTATAAACCAACCTACATAAAAAAATATCAAGGTTAATTTGAAACATCGCGCCAGTGATACTTCTATATTCTCAATTTAGCATCCAATCTGCTTTTCTACAGATGTAAAGTTTAAATTAAAAAAATCTCAGGAGATTTGTTCGTATCTGCCGACACGATATTATATAAAAAATGCCTTTTTTGCTTAGTAATTACATTTTCTGTAACAAATTTCTGTAAAAAAACATATTTTTAATAAAACACCATATCTAAGTACGTGAAACGGTGAAGCTTAAAATTAAAGTTTTGTATTATTATGCCCTTATGTTATTTACGTCTTGATTTTTATAATATCGATAACTCTGCAGTAGAATGGTATAGCTAGGCTGATGATGATGTTACTATATAACGCATAGCATTACATTATGGTGATTATTTCAATAATGATAATAATAATTGATGACAATAATATCATCATCATCATCATTACAGCCCAATTATGTCCACTGCTGAACGAAGGCCTCCCTAATGATTTCCACGCGGACCGATCCCTTGCAGTTGACATCCATCTGCTACCCGCCACCTTAACCAGATCATCCGTCCATCTGGTTGGGGTCGGCCTACGCTTCGCTTTCCGTTACGTGGACGCCACTCGAGAACCTTTCCGCCCCATCGTCCATCGGTTCTACGCACTATGTGCCCTGCCCACTGCCACTTCAACTTGCTAATCCTCTGGGCTAATAATACTATTCAGATTTTATTTTAGAAGCATGTTGCATGCCAAACTGCGGCTAAACATGAGAAACATAAATGAAAATGAAAATGAAAAGTGTTTATTCAGTTTAGGTCCTTATAGAACACTTATGAATGTCAAATGAAGCTACCACTGGTTCGGGAGGAAGTTTTCCACTGAGAAATAATTACTATCACCTATTTTGTACCGTATAAATGCAAATAAAGAATTTAATTTGATTTGAATTAAATTAGTGACTTCATCATTAAGGAGTCGGGGGCTAAAACCCGCCCCTCTGTTTCAAAACCTTGTTCGGTGTTTGACTGGATACAATTAGACAGGTGAAATTGACCCTAGACCCTTATAAATGCAACATCCATAACTATACTATAATAAAGTCCACAATATACCGTACGTGTTCACTCGGTAATTTAAAGTCACAGTATACGATGTTGCAATGCAACGTCATACTATTCTCGAATTATTTGCATAGTTACTACGCTTGGGAAATAAGGTGATCAACGCTAAAGCTACTCGAGCGGTATTGGAACATTCTGTTTCAGACTGAATATACTTACAAACAGGCGGGTTCTATCCACAGAATATTTCATCTCACACAGTTACTTGTTTTGATTCAATAATCTATTAATCTACATAGTTACATTGATTAGCTTTTCATAGTTAAGTTATTAAAGATACTGTGTAAACCATAATCTCTACTTAACAATTAACGCTCATTTTTTTTAATCATTCAAGTTTTCGACATTTGATAGATTTCCTAAAAGAAATAACTTTTGATGAATCCTTAATAAATATATCAAGTATACCCTTTTCTTTTAGAATTGTAAGATCATAGAAATAACATTTAATAAATAATTGTACGGCATGCCGGCATGGTAAGAATAACCAGATTGCGTCATGCATGCGACAAAGCGGCGACTGACTTTAGAGCAGCCTCCGATACCCGTTAAAGTACAAAGACTTTATGCCCGGACGTTAAGTAATTAGTCTGTGGGAAGTTATACCGTGCTATATTTAAAATCACACATATATGAAGAGGCGCCTATAAGGATTCCGATGTGCTTGTCTTATTTTATCAGACTTTGTTTAAGTATGCACTGTAAACTCTTGGAATTTATTTTCGTAATATAAATTTCCTCATCCAAAATTAATTTACCCCCCGAAGCTAAATTGGTTTAAATGGAGAAAAAAATCGTAATTTATTATGACCGTGCCCGGGAAATAGGTTTATGCCTATGAATCTAAAATCAATTTAAATTTAGCAAACTCACTCCAAACGCATATCTGTATGAATTTCGAGGGCATGCAGCTCTTAAATTCTTTCAAGCAGATAAATCTAATACCTTTTCAAGCACTTTGCTTAATAGCACTGCCAAATTTATGAGATGGGTGTTAAAAGTTAAACAGCATTAAAGGAAATATTATGTTACTGCAGATGAAGACGTAAATGTTTTTTGTTTTCAGTTAAGTAAATCGTAATGTGCTTACATAAAGAAACTGGTTTCCTGTACAGACAAATCTGTGCCAGTCGGTACCGACCGGTGCAGGGTCAACTTGCATAAAAAAACAGGTAAATATGTCCATATTGTTCACTATGGACCCCATTTTGTCGGACAAACTGAGTATTTCAAATAAAGAAAGAAAAATACACTCAGTGTCTATAATATTAACAACAGAAGGAAACAATATGGATCCTATTATCAATTATTTAAAAAAGATATAAAGATTGTAAACTCAAGTTTTATGATTATACAAGGATGGTACGAGAAACATTTAACTACATATAAAATAAAATCTAAAAACCAGTTTTCTGTGAGGCCGGGATAATTTCGGGCGAGCCTACCTATTCTTGACTCTCCAACACTTAATTATTTGTAATGTAACTGCGGTTAAAGGAAATTTAAAGACCCACGTCGAGGTAGCTACGATCCCTCACAGGTGATATATGAAGCGTTAGAATGCCATTCCGTAACAGCCAACGACCTTTGTATAAACTGTGGTTATATCGAAGTATTTAGTGACAACCAATTTTTTGTTCTTTATTCAATTATTGAAGCAATCGTCATAAGTCGTATTGAATAAAACTTAAACAGAGTTATATTTTGTAGTGCGGCCCATTACCCAATGTTTTTGCGTTTTGTACTGCGGGTCTCATGTAATTGGCACGGCATTAATCCATGTCGTTCATGCCTAGTTTACTCTTAAGATCGTTATTCATATAACAGCGCACGGTGTTTTTTCGTGGTTCGAGCTGTTACTATGGATTAGTAGGTGATTAGTACGAAATTTGTTCGCACAAACGTCCCTTTTCACATTTATAATTCGTATAAAATGTAGAAAATAAAATATCTCGTAAAGCAGTAAAATAAAAGTTCTTATGATGTTAAGACAATCATAGCCTCAAGTTACTTTAAGTTTCAATGCAAACTCGTAATCAGTGAATTTATAAGCAACGCTTGTAGTATTGACAAACTAATAATATTCATTTAATACCTTAGATGAATTAGCTAATCTACTAAGGTTGTTAACTTCGTTCTCATTTTTTTAATAAAGAGTAAGTATGTATAACAGTTCTACACAATAATAAAACTATAAAAATTATATGATCCTTGTAATCACACATAATCCTAGTGTAACACACATTTTTTTAAAATAAAACAATAATATTGCCATTCTTTCCAAATTTTTCCAGTAATATATTATGATTATTTTCTGGGAGAATTTGGCGACTCAGTAAACTTTTCTTTAATTATTTATTACATCAAACTTGTTCGAGAAAAAAGATTCACTTTATTTGTCAGTATATTTTATGTTATGCGTCTGGAAAGAGGTCAAGATTTTCAATTCAGAAACTTCTAGCCCGGCGTAAGTCATGCAAAAGTATGATTACTTGGGAAACTTAAAAATTAAATGGATCGAATTGTCGATCATAGATTACCTGACTTCCTTTAAAAATGTGGCCAATGTATGTTAAATGAAAAAGAGGAGAGATTGGGACTTATTTAATATTTCGTCATTGTTTTGCCAAATGGGGATGTCTATGTGAATAGTGGATTGCGATTAATTGTAGTAAAATAGAGAAGTATAACGTTTACTACAAAGCAAGGGTCACCGGGATAATGGAAAATCTAATGACAGCGATGGTTTAAGGTTAGTAACAAAATTGTTTAAGATATTTAGATCTTAGTCCGAGACTTGGCATGTAGGGTAATAATTTTGAGCTTTTATTTATTTATCTTTCTATGTTCCGATATCTTTGACATGACATGTCAGTAATGTAACCAAATACAGAATCAATCTTATTAATTATCCTAAAATAGGCAAATAAAGATACCTTTAAACTTCTGGAATGGGATGAATTTGGTATCATCAAGCAGCGAATACATCACTCACCTTCGATTTACCGACGATATTGTAGTCATGGCAGAATCTTTGGAAGATTTCACCATGATGCTCGAAGGCCTAATCGAGTTCCCGAACAGGTGGGTCTAAAGATGAACATGGACAAGACAAAAAATATGTCAAACAGCCATATAGGATCCACATCTATTTCAATCGGGATCTCGGTTATTGTAGTTGTCGATAGTTATATCTACCTAGGACAAACGGTCGAATTGGGAAGGTCCAACTTCGAAAAAGAGGTCGATTGAAGAATCCAACTCGGCTGGGCAGAGTTCGGGAAGTTACAGAGTGTTTTCGCGTCCAATATACCTTAATGTCTAAAGACAATAGTTTTCGACCAGTGCGTATTACCAGTGATGACCTATGGTACTGAGACGTGGTCTCTTACGTTGGCCCTCTTTAATAGATTCAAGGTCACGCAAGGAGCGATGGAAAAGGCTACGCTTGGGTTTCTCTTCGTGATCGAATTAGAAATGAGGAGATCCGTATGAAAACTTCACCGACGTAGTCACTCGCATTACCAAGATGAAGTGGCAATAGGCAGGGCACATAGTCCAAAGAACCGATGGCCGTTGGGATCGAAAGGTTCTCGAATGAAGACCACGTACTGGCAAGCGCAGCGTGGGACAGGCGCGGGTGGCCGTTAGATGCAGATAGCTTCCGACCGTTTGGAATGGTAGTTATTGGGGGAGGCCTATGTTTAGCAGTGGACATCATGTGGCTGATATGATAATGATGAGGTGAATCTGTGATTACCTCCGTGCTTTAGTGCATTGATCGTTAGTTGAGATCGCTGTAATCCCGCGTGAAGACCGCAAAGTGAAGCGGTGACTCTGTGCAGTTTTTCGCAGTGTGTTTATAACATTGAAAACTGAACAGCTGATTCTTCGAAAATAAATAATATTAAATAAATATCCACTGACATACACACAGCGCGATCTCTGATCTAGCCCCAAACTAATTTATTAGCCTATAATATGATGGGTTCTAAACAATGGATAAAAATACTTATGTCCTTTTTTTGTAAATACATACATTTAATACATATAAACATCCATACTAATAAATACAGACACGTTCGTGCACACAAATGTTTGGACTGCCCGGGGACCGAACCCGGAACCCTTGGTTTAGTAGCTGACGTCTCAATCATTACACCAAATGAGTCGTCTAAAATATGTGATTTTTCTGTGCTTTGGAAGGCAAGATGGTCACAGCTAATATCTTAGGAGTACTTACATAGTAGCAGTTAACACCGACCAATCCGCACTGAGCCCGCTTGGTGGGATACGGCCCCAACTCCCTATCGCCATGCTGTAAAGGAAAGCCTGGCCCTGCCGTGGCTTGTTAAAGCCTGAAGGTGATGATGATTCGAATCCATCTCAAATTTTAAAATGGAAGATCGATCGGGTCATTTATTCACGGCAGTTAGCTCCTAGGGCATTTAGCTTCCGTCCGCGAGAACTCATAAATCGAATGTGCAAAACGCTGCCAGAGGCGCTTGGAAACTAACCAAATTTAAATTTTCTTCTTTTGAATTTATAAAAGTATGCCAATGTATATTTAATTATCAAGTGTCAAAGTAAGTTTTTGTGTAATATATAAAAACATGTATTTTGAAACATTTCTGTGTTTTGTTTAGCTTTGAAAATAAACACGATTATTTATTTATTAAGTTACACTGCATAAAATTGGTACGTCATTTAAAATAATTATAGTTTTCTAAAATAAGAATCGAGAGAGAGAGAGCGTCGGTGGCTCAGTGGTGTGGACTGTCGCCTTCCTACCGGGAGGGCTGAGGTTCAAATCCCGACACGTACCAATGTATTTTCGAATTTTCGAAAATATATGTACGTTATCCGACGCTCTTACGGTGAAGGAAAACATCGTGAGGAAACCTTCATGCACGCCTGCGAAGACGGACGACTAAGGCCTAATCACCCTTTACGGGTAGGCTCGTGCCCCTCGGTGGGGACGTTTAATGAGCTGATGATGATGATGATGAAAATAAGAATAATAATGTTCCTGCAGTTTTTCAAAAATATAATTTTATTAATAAAAACATTGTACATCGAAATATGATTATAATTCTATGTCATAAAAAATATTTAATTGCTCAATATCAAATTTTTTATACTTACATCAAAATTAAAATATATCGTATTTATTATAATAACAATTTAATTAATAATAGTCTCCATCATGACACCAGATGGGTTGTGATAAATCTTATTATTTCGACTCTTAGTAGGATTCAGTTAGTTTTTACCTGCGACCACGGAGCTTATCGCCATCTCTTATAACAGTATTACAATAATATATCTTTGCCTTTTCTGTTTCAAAACTGCTGACGTATTTATAGTAACACAGTTTTAAGAGATGGCAGCCCCTCTGAAGCTACTTTCCTACATTTTAATAGAAAGTTAAAATTATCCCTGTAAATTTAAGTAGATTGTACTTAAAATTCTATGTATTTCTAAGGAAATAATGTCCTTTAACTAAGATTGAATGCATACAATCAATGTCAGTTAATATCAACACTTTCAGAATGAGGCAAGCATTCTTTACTATAGACATCACCAATGCGATGCTCACTGTCATTCAGTGCAATGTTCAACACGAAGCTATTCAATTGTTTTCTTCTATTGTGCAATCAAAAGAGTTGCATACGTTTTGCGCGGAGTTATGTATACGGTGTGTGCTCCAAGGGAACTGAAATATCTGAATAATTTTAGAAATATCGGAATTTAACGAGACCTTTTTGTTTTTGAAAATCAAGTCTTGAAACTCTGACTTCCACAACACAGTTTGTTAGCTTGTTTGTTAATGGGTTTTTATCAGGTAAAAATGCTTAACCAACGTCTAGGAAACTGGGATTTGGAATATTTTGCACTACTGCAAAACCACTGACTTGTTGCTGTTATGCAGAAAATGCATACAAATTTGACATTAAATCCACTTTCTATTCCTTTGATTCTTGAAAAAAAGTCATCCTGAAAGTATCAAAAACTAAAACGTAGAAACTATGTCTATTGTATGTCAATCACTGTGCAATTCAAGTTTACAATGCTACTCAAAAGCTATAAACTTTTATAACCCAAAAGCTTTATTACGTTATTTAATGTCTGTTGGACGGAGTAAATTTATTCAGGGTTTAATTTAAAAAGTATATTTCACCCATAAGTTACTTGAACGTTCGCTGAAGACGGACATAACCGGGCCTTGGGTCACATTTTAGATGCAAAGTAGAGCAACGGTGGAATGCCAGTAGCCCGAAGTATAGTTAGTATGCCGTTGTAGTGTGTATGGCCAACCTCCCTCACACATAGACATAAGTTATTATATAAGCGTAGTTGTAAGCCATTATTATATACAATATACTCGGAGTGCACACCGAACACATAGTTTTATTGTATCTCGGTTCCCACATTGCATGGCGACCCTGCCAGTGCTGCCTGTTGGCAGTGCTGCGCGTAAGAGTTAAAAATGAAGTAAAAATTAGTAAAACGAATTATCAAAATTTTGGGCGGAACGAAGAGTAACAAAAAGCTCCTGGACTATTGGAATTGCTGGCTGCCGGGTGTGTTACATTGAGTCCGATGAGGATTTGACTTTGCTGGCTGCCGGGCGTGGTACGTGTCTGAGGATGCGAGAATCTGCAGGCTGCCACCCGGAGGGGCGGCGTCACTGCGTTTTGCAACCAAGAGCAGGTTTGAACAGATTAGAGCCGGTATAGTGATTGTGTGGAAAAAAAAACAATTATATGACTTAGTGTGTTTTACCTTTTATTTTTTTATCTTTTTCAGTTTTTTTTATTTTACTTTTAATATTTAAAACATTTCAAAATGTAATATTTTTTCTATTTTGTAGAAATGTATAATAATAATTAATGTATAATATTAAGTTCAATCTTTTATATGTCATGTAGACTTAAGATTTGTGTATAAGGTAAGCGGACAGGTCGTTAATCACTTTACTTTTTTACGAAATTAATAATAAAAGTACGTGTTAATTTATCCAAATTGATTAAAATCTGTGGAAATTGGAAAATAATGCACAGTGATTTTAAAATAGTTTTGAATTAAATTTTATATCTGTGTATAAGTGCGAATTATATCGGGATTTAAAGCTACTTAGTGATATGTCTTCCAAATCCATAGTCCACATCTATGTGTCATAATTAAAAAGCTATAAATTAATATTTTATCTCAAATGAACATAATAAGATTAGTAAGGGTCCGTAACTTCATTTCGAGAGACCTTATAAATTTATTGATACGTAATTATTTGCATAGCCTAGTAGCAGCGTTTCACTCATACATGTTTACGAGATCAGCGAAATATGTTATAATGTGTCTTGTTACCAACCGCGGCGTTCCATATTAGAATTGAATAACAACAATGCGATGATTATGATTTCTTCGAAATGTAATTCAATACTCTAGTTGAACACCGAATACCTAAGAAATGTTAGAAATATATATGATTAGTATTGTAATTTAAATTCAGGATGAATTGCTTGCAAGAAGTTTTGATTTTTTGGTTCATATAGATTTGTAATATTAAATAAGACAAGAGTGAATTATGGTTGAAAGTGATAGAAGATTATTGTGATGTGTTTTGTTTAATGTTTAGATGAAAGGTATTGTGGAATGGAAGGATTTTTGTTAAATGTGTATTTATTATACAATTGGAGTGATCACCCAAAGGTAAAATAAATCATTTTAACTATTTGTATGGTCACGAAAGGTTATTGAAAGCAGGTATATTTGAAGTAGTGAAAGAGATGAGGTGAAAAAATAAGAAGACACGTAAGGATATAGTGTGAAAGTCGGCAACAAATCCTCCAGATAGAAATCTGTTGGAGACCTTAGATGTCTTAAATGAAGTTGACCGTATTAAAAGTTAAAGATTATTATTGTTATAACGGTACAAGGTACAATATAGGGTGACAGATCCTTTATTTGATCATGGTGTAGACGAGCTTCTCTCCGTGAAAATAGTTGGAGATTATGTAATCTTAAAACATGCCCCTAAAAATAAAGCTGCGTGGTGCAGTAGATAATTATGACTAAAATGTCAATGAAAAGTCGACTTAATTAAATGTACCAAATGATTATGTGATATTAAGGGACCGGCCGGCCCAAAAAAATACCCAAAGAGTATAATTATAATGTACCAAGAATGAGAATAAAGAAATAAGGATATAGTGATGAGTGTGTTGTGCCGAGAAAGTGATGTGAAGGAAATAGATATTATACAAATGATGATTTAAAAGAGTAGTGTTTATTGAGATTGTTTTCAAATATATTTTTTTTATCTGACTGTAATTTTTAGATACATGATTAGAAACGAGTAGATATAGTTTTGTTGATTGTTTATACCTAAAATGTTTACTGTCAAAATTTTATTTTGTATAATCTTTTCGTTAAAATAAATTTAATTGACCTTAATTTAAAGGACCTGTCTGCTGAACCTATTTATGTATATAATAATAGAGGTATATATCTAGAAATAAAATAAATTTACTTGCTATTTTACTTAGGCATTTTGAACTAGGATTTTTCTTTCTTTCGTATTTTTAATAATAAATGTTGATTGTAATTTAAAATAAGTATAACGAATTTTTTCTGGACATTCCATAATAAACATTTTGGTAAATCTAAAAAAAATAAAAACATTCAATGATGTTTTTTTTTGTTTCAAATCACGGGGAGGTGTAGTGTGTATGGCCAACCTCCCTCACACATAGACATAAGTTATTATATAAGCGTAGTGGTAAGCCATTTATTATATACAATATACTCGGAGTGCACACCGAACACATAGTTTTATTGTATCTCGGTTCCCACATTGCACCGTAATCTAACCAGATTTTTCTGAAGCAGAGAATTTCCAGAAAAACAATGAAGTCAAAAAAATCACAAAGTTAATATATTGAACTAAATGGTGATCGATTTTTTTAGAATGAGGACATATACATGTTAAAAAACTGGCGAATTATGGCAAAAATACGACAAGCAGACAGTTTTACTTTCCAAACTAGTAAGAGCTTATTTGAAATATGTTGATTAAATAAAAAAAAAAACCGTAATTCTACACCAATTTAAAAGAGTGGACGTAACATCGAGATACATATCACGCCAAAACCATACACGACACTGATGGTGTTAAATTGTAAACTGTTCTTACACTGCGCTAAGAGAACTAACGGAATATAAAAAAAACTTAAATATTATAAAAATAATGAATTTTAAACAATAATACTTGAATGACAAGACATGTTAGAACTATTTATTTTTGGTGTTTATAATTTTAATGAATAGTTTTTAAATAAATAAATGTAATAAATTTACAGCAATAATATTAAAGTAATTTTACATTTATACACATTACAATTGATTTTTTTCTTATGTTTTAAGTGTACAGGACGGTCTGGACGCTCACCTGATGGTAAGTGATACGCCAGACCATGACAGAGCGGCATTAAAGGAGACCAACAACTGATAGACGTTATTCATCATCATCAGCTCATTAAACGTCACCACCGAAGGGCACGAGCCTACCCGTATAGGGTGATTAGGCCATAGTCGTCCACGCGGGGCCCAGTGCGGATTGGACGACTTCACACACAACATTTGAATCTCTTCGCAGGCGTGCATGAAGGTTTCCTCACGATGTTTTCCTTCACCGTAAGAGCGTCGGATAACGTACATATATTTTTGAAATTCGAAAATACATTGGTACGTGTCGGGATTTGAACCTCAGCCTTCCCGGTAGGAAGGCGACAGTCCACACCATTGAGCCACCGACGCTCTAAATAGGATGTATTTTCATTACTTTGGATAAGTTAAAATAAATATGGAGAAACTACAATATAACTAGGACTACAAATATATAACTAGTAAGGGCACTTGTCTTTCTCATCTTCTTTTACGATGAGAGAATATGGGAGTAGAAAAATAGATAAAAAATGAAGAACTGTTTATTTGATACTCTTTATTACAATGGTTTACCGTAAGGATACATTCACAAGAAAAACAGTATTTTATGTGAACTCGAGGTATACGATGACAGATGTTTTAGTACAAAATGTGTTACAGTTGTCAGCGTCCTAAGCCCTCTTTATTTCAGTGATTCCAAATGAAAATTGTACCCATAGTAAATAATATATGTAACTACAGCTACAGCTGACGAATTTACGCACAATAACACCATTGATTAATGTTTGAGTATGTACACTCAAGTAATTCCAAAATGTGTCAGTGTGATTAAATCAATGTAAGTGTACATGTGTGTGTGGGTGTGTCTGTTTGTGTGTTTATGCGTGAGCGTCATAGAACGTAGCTTTGCATGTGGAGTCTTTGCGTTTGTGTTTCTGTATGTATTTAAGGTAACACTTTAAGATAATTTCTTCGGTTTCCTCATAACTTAGATTTTGCAACCATTATCTTATTTTGTGCTTATATTGAAACAAAGGCAATTAAATGATATTATTAGCTTTATTGCCCACATTGTACAAATGAGAGCTACTTAAATAATACCAGCATCGAGCAAGAGAGG